>OZ023206.1:4151294-4163794 GCA_963995525.1 Escarpia spicata | reverse complement strand
ACATCTTGACCAATCGAAGATATCTAAAGAACATCTTGAACTGTAAAACAATACCGGGCGAAGCTGTGGTATCCCAACATAGATTGGTCGTGATGGACCTGAGGATAAGACCGAAGAAGGTGAGGTGCTTTCGACGAGAGAACAAAGTCAGGATCAGGTGAGGTGGTGGAGACTCAAGGACCAAACGACAGACCTGATGATTATGCCATGGTTTTCAGCAACAACAGGGAGGATGACGAAGAGTATGATTGGACAACCCTTTGTAATACAATGAAAGACACGGGAAGATGTCACTGTGGGGTCACGATGGGCGGCAAAGCTATGCAAAAACAGGAAACCTGGTGGTGGATCCAAACAGTCCATGAAGCAACAGACAAGAAAAAGAGAACATTCAAGAAGTGGCAACAGACGAGAACGCAAGAAGATCACGCTGAGTACAAAAAGGCGAAGAAAGCAGCAAAGACTACAATAGCAGTGGAAGGACCTCAGGCTGTACAATACCTGTATGAGAGATTGGAGACCCGAGAAGGAGAAAAAGCAATCTATAGACTGGCGAGATCTAGAGACGAGTCGACCAAAGATAACTCCCAGGGTTACTTTGTTAAAGCAAAAGACTTTGTTGTACTTATGATACCAGAGGAAAATATCAAGAGATGGGCGGAGTACTTCAGGAATATGCTCAACGATTCAAGACCATATATTGACCACAGAGACATTCCACCGACCCAAGGGGCGGTGTGTGAAGTAACATATGGAGAGGTAGATAGACAGCTGAGAAACGTTAAGAATGGTAATAACTGTGGACCTGACGGAATACCTGTTGAGGCACTCAAACACCTTGGCGGTTGGGGTGTGTCTCAACTGACCAAAATCTTCAATAGTGTCATGCAAAGCGGCAGGATGCCTGGTGTTTGGAGAGAGAGCATCCTCACGCCTATCTACAAAGACAAGGGAGATCACATGAACTGTTGTAACTACAGAGGAATCAAGCTGCTTAGCCATACCATGAAACTCTGAGAACGTATCATCGATCAAAGGCTCAGAGACATTGTGAGCATTTCGGATGGTCAGTTTGGTTTTAGGCCTGGGGTTGGAACCACGGATGCCATATTTGTCATCAGGACCCTATGCGAGACGTACCGAGAGAGCAATAAGCCTCTAGACATGGTGTTCGTCGATCTTAAAAAGCGTACGACACCTACCTCTCGAAGTACTATGGAGATGCACGAGGAAGCGAAACATCCCGGAAGCTTATATAAGAATAGTGCAGGACATGTACCAAGGCGTCACCACGTGTGTGAAATCAAAGCGAGGGACCAACGAACAATTCGAAGTCGGCATTGGCCTCCACCAAGGTTCAGCGCTTAGCCCGTTCCTATTCATCATGCTGGTTGACACGTTATCTCAGGAAGTGTGCTCTAAGCCACCATGGGAACTACTCTATGCGGACGACCTGGTAATCAACGACACGACAGTGGTGGGTGCCCAAGATAGACTCCAACGGTGGAACAATGTTCAGATGGCCAATGGGCTGAAGATTAACGAGGCCAAACAGAATATCTGACAACAAGGGAGACCGCCGAACATATACAACTGAACGGAGAAGCCCTAAGGAATGTAGATCATTTCAAGTAACTGGGATCAGTAATAGAAAAAGATGGAATTATCGATAGAGACGTGGACCTACGCGTGCAAGATGCGTGGTCGAGCTGGCGGAAACTGACCGGGGCCCTGTACGATAAGAAGATGCCACTAAGACTCAAATCGAAGGTGTACGAGGCCATCATCAGACTCGCCCTAACGTATGGGAGTAAAACTAAATAAATCATTATTGCAAGTTATTAAGCCCCTAATAAATGTATTAACTATTGTTTTGTTGTAATTGGTGGAGGATTTCGTATGATTATATATTAAAGTTTCTCAGAAAACTCGGATCAAATAAACTTTGATCACAGTATAGCACCATGGAGCGCAAAGGAAGGGAAGCGCCGTCCAACCATCCTTTGTTTAGTATACTCGTCAGTTAGGACATTATTCAATTAAAATTCATGTCGTATTTATGTCTATTGAAAAAATGGTCAGTACATAATCTCAGTTTGTTTTAACAAAACATTACAAATCTTCACTGGTATACATAGTAATTGAAACAAAAGTGTGAGGTAATTTGTATATACTGCAATTAATAAAAGAACAATTACCACTAAAATGCCCATTCAGGTATTTCATATATTAATTCCTTTTATACTATATAATGTGCAAATGAATAAATAATTATTGTGGATTTCTTTTAACCTTTCCACGCACGACGGAACGTGGCTTTGGGGCACTGCCAGTGGTGACCACGTGAAAAAGTAACATCACCACCACGTTACGATAACGTGGTCTCCATGTTGCCACCACGTTATTTTGGTAGCTAGGATAGCATTTCTGAAAAAACCCAGAAATTGTAGTTAATTAGTGGTGTGCGTTCAATATAGCAACATTTCAATTGTTGTCTGTGAACAAATCAGACTGTCCCCGCCTGTGTGAGGGGGCGGTTTCTTTTTAAAGTTGCATTCGGAGATCGCCATTCTTTTAACTAAAATTTCCAGTGAACCAATAAGCCCGAAACACCAAACAGGTATAATCACTTTCCTAAACTCAATTAGTATCAAATTAGTATATATAATTTATGTAGTACATATAAGACAGCTAAAATGATAGTTTAACACTGCAATTTTTAAACACATTTGATTGATAGTATTACAGTGTCTAGGTTTGACCCTATGTACACACGTAGACATCATGATGAACTGGGCAATACAACATAAGATAATTACTTTTTATAGAACAAGTCAAATGTTGGTCGATCTGCGCATAAGGAGTCTACGTTACCTCCTGTCATACCTCTATATGAACATACAGTAACCAAAGAAGAAAATATGCTGCACAATTGCAGCAAGAAAGATAATAAAGACTGAGACTGAAGCACGGGAGAAAAACTAGTCACCGTGCGTAAACTGACTGACGGATTACAGAAAAATCTTAGCATCTTAGTTTACGAGTGACCCTTCCATCATGTGACCTGTTGCCTAGCGAAAGGTCCGTGAATCTATTAAAATTGTGAAGCCAAACATGTGCAGAGCTTCCAAGTCTACCGATTTGGCGGGAGATCACCCGAATATGTTGACAGAATCAAGAAAATCTCCCGATTTCCCGAATTAGAATACAAACCTTTTATTCAAAAACTGCACTGCAGCGCTCTCTTTCACCAAGTAAGATTGAAGTTAGATTTATGTCATCAAAACAGTAAACGTATTCACAATGTAATAGTGTAGCTAGATTTATGTTATTAAAAACAGTAAAAGTATTCACAAAGTAAGATTGTAGTTAGATTTATGTAATTAGAAACTGTAAAAGTATTGCTGTTTATATTATAAATTTGGCCAAATGACATGTAAGGGCTGTCCGGGCTGGCTACACTGCAGCAGTGGAGAAACTACTGAAGAAAGTTCCGTTTGAGAGCTCAAGGCTGTGGCTCTCCTCGATGTGAACAACAGGCTGTTGTTCTCTGAACGACAAGGTATAGTGTTAGCAGGTTGAATTCTTTGCTTTAACTTTCATAATGTTACACAACAGTATGGTTGTCTATACACATCATGTCTGTAAAGACAAGTTCATGTTTAGTTATTGCTATGTTTTTATTGTATTTTTAAGTGGCTGTTCACACATTTGTCAGACAAATGTTCTGCTTCCATCTGATTATATATATTTCAAGTGTGAAATCTGAATGTGTCATGGCCAGCTATGGCACAAAGTTGCTGGTTTCATCATGCGACTAATGCATGGTCAGTAGTGTATTTTCTGTTCTGAAAGATCGCGGACACCTTCCAGTCACTATCCGATGAGGAGTCGGATGAGCTGCTGGATGAATGGCAGATCTTCCAGGTGGCCCAGGACCTGCCTTCTTTCACCGACGACCTCATCGACCTGTGAAGGGCGTCAGTCTTGAAGATGACGCGGCCTGACAGACAGTCGCGCTTCAAGTGCCTAGGTTGCCTCGTCCAGAAGCTCATTCTCCCCTACGACCAGGCTGCGGTGGAAAGGGTGTTCAGCATGATGGGGAAGATCGACACCAAGTTTCGGCTGTCGAGAGGACATGAGTCCCTGATTGCCTTGCTGGCGTGCAAAATCAATGTTTCCTCTGCATGCTACCATTTGCAGATGTCGCCAGGTTTGCTGGAGTCTGTTGGAAAGGCGACTCACCTGTACAATACCATGTTGCAGAAGCAATAAAGTGACGATTGCATGGCGATCACAGCCTTTTGTTTGTCCCATTGTTCATGTTTTGTACTATACATCTACATTTTTTAATGTTGTAGGTTTTGTTGGTATGTGTGTGTTTAAGTTTAGGTGGCTTTCGATAAGCGTTCCATTTTTTAATAATGACCTGTAAAATCTCCCTATTGTGTTTAGATAATATAGGGAGATCTCCCTATTTTGGGTTTATTCAACTTGGAAGCTCTGCATGTGGTGCGTTCGTATATATATATATAAATATATATATATATATATATATATACTCGTATAGATTTTGTTGACCGGCTTGCTCCAAAAGTGTTTCTTTATTACAAAGACATAAGACAGTCGTTCAAGCGCGAACTGCCATCGGGAAAAATGTGTTTAGCAGAGGTCATGTCGCACTAGTAATGTAATACATATATAACTGTATTACTTATGAATATATTGCTGGCGAGGCAAAGCTTGTACTGACGGAGGTCTCGCGCAGCATTTTAATTGTGACCAAAGACCGTATATCAATACAAGGCGGTCCAGCGCGCGCTATAGAGGTTCCTTGATTGTGACGTAGTCAAACCTTGGCGTAACGAACCCTCAATTATGACGTCATCAAATGTTTGCTTGTAAAACGGCAGTTCCATTATTTTAAAGGTGGTCTTCTGCGTTCTTAACTTATTTGTTTCTACATTGCCGAACTCGGCTGAACTGGTAAGAAGTAGAATATATTGTTTGGCAAAACGTTAGGTGGCCTATATGCTAATTGCATTCAGTTGCCGTATTTGCGTGCGTACGTATGTGCGTGCGTGTGTGCGTGTGTCGTTTAGTGTATTGAATGTATCAATACAAAAGAGAGCACACAGCCGCAGGGGCTTACGAGAATAGAATAATAATGTATATATGTTATAGCTGCAGTACCACCTAGACAAGGCAATGATGACACTACCAGGGCAAATGCTTTTGCAATGCCCAGCTATGCATACGTGTTTTTTTGGTAGAACGAGCCCTTTGACTCACTGAGTACCCTTACTCGTTCATATTCCCTACATATGAAAGGTTATTCACCTTGATTAGATACCAAAAGGGTAGACCTACTGATGAATTTGTGTGTGTGTTTAAATAACCATATATCGCAGGAGTATGAAAGAAATGGAACAAGAGATGGTTCTAAGTCTCATTAGGTGAACTCTTTACCCCGTACCCTTGATAAACCACCTCTACCTACCCGAACTATTGTACCCCTGTAAGTAGTACTACACCTCAACACGATATTTTATGTTACCGTTTATTCTTTTTAGTACATTCCTATATTCTACGTGTGAACAACGGGTCAATGCATACATAAATTGATGTGAACATAATTTCTTTCTTAAAACGAACGTACTTTTAACAATAGTAATATAAATAAATAAATAAATAAATACAGTTATTTGTGTGTTGCTGTTTGTAACAATAGACACTATTTAGGGTAGGCCCTTGTGTAATTACGTGCAGAATGTTTCTTAAAAGCAAACTTTCACTTGATTATAAATATGTATGTTATATAGATTTTAACAAATTAGGGTGGTCATTTTTTCTGAGCAGGATAAGTTTACAAAATTCAAGAAGGCCGCCCACCATACAAATTGCTATTATTTTTCATTGAACTATTATTTTAGATAATTCCTTACATATTTATAATGGTATCTGGAAATCTTAGCAATGACAATACACTTTCATATTAATTTTTTTTTATTTAGCTATACGTGAAAGGTAGTAGAGGGCTGCTATCTTGAATTTCAAAATGGCTTTTGTAAAAGAATTTACTACCGTTTACAGAATTATTATGTTTAGTTTACACTTTTCTTTTACCGATTATTCTTTATACCTTCAGAGTAGTATCCGTTAATTAGAAAAATATAAATAGGGTGGTAAATTCAAGATGGCCGCCAGCATGAACATCACCATTTATGACGGAGCAGTTGGCTTTAAAGTTGTATTCTGAGATCGTACATATACTAAGTACACAATTTCAGTGAATCAACACGCCCCGGCAATATACTTTGCTGCTCTATGCATACGTTTGCATCAACTAACAATTTTGTTCTCAACATTTTAAGATAAAATGGCGCAAATGACGAAGTATTATATCCGCGTGCCATACATTTGTTATTCAGCGGGCCGGACCTGTGAACCGGTAATTTTGCTAAAGCACAATTTATCAAATAGCATATCAAATGCCAAAGTGACATATACGTTAGCAACTATGATCAAATAAATATTGTTCGTGTTGCACATCATACCTTTCTTAGAACAGTTTAAAAGGGTAAGTTTATTCAGAATGCAACTCTAAGTTGATGGAGAGTATTTCTTTAAAGCAAATATTGGATAATTTTAATATCTTTATAATGTATAAAATTATTCATTAAGCCTGTTAATATGACCAATGCATGTTATTCTATATATTAATTTTATTAGAATTATATTTAATTAATCACAAATGACCATTACACTATATCGATATAATAACGCGGAGTTTTCAGATGGCGCTAGCATTCAGATCCATTTAAGGAATGCTCATGAATATTCGGTACCGCCCTTCAGATTTCGATTACCTCGGCTGAGATTTGTAGAGCAAGAAAAACATAGTATGTAAATCGGTTCATGGGTTGATTGGCCAAAACGTCCCCCCACCCTCTAAGGTTGCGGGAACTAATTTTGCTAAATTGGTACACAATAACTTGTTAAATTACATTGTAACCCATTGTTCATACTAAATTGGTTACGTTATTCTGAAACTCACTGGCAATACTCTTGGTCATTTGAGCAATTTTGTAAATCTTTATGGGTGCACCTATTGATTTCCTTGCGAACACATGTCACCATTCAAAAAGGTCATATATGCCTTTTTGTCCTTAAAATACGTATTACAACACAGTTTAAACAAATAAACTAGCTTTTACTATTGTATTACGTTTTGATATATTACTACTGGATATGTTGAGTAATTTTGCACCATTGTGGCTAAAGCAATCTGCCACATTGTTAAGGCGAGAGCGCACTATTTCGCCCCTGTGATACACGTTAAAACATTATTGTAAAGTGTAGCCAAACTAAATTAACATTGTTCTGATATGATGCCTCTAGACAGTGAATTCTAATCAGTTGGAGCCATTTTGTTACACTTTGTATGTCGAGAGTGTCTTTGTTTTCCTAAAAATACTCATTAATACATCACTGTAAAGTTTTAGCAAAGTTAAATTGGCACTTTGGTAATGTGCCACCAGTAGCCGTTACGCCTGGTCATTTGGTGCTATATTGCTTCGTATGTGCAGGTGTTAATTTTCTGGCAGAAACATACCACCAGGAAACAGGAATTACAATTAAAATATAATTATAAAGTCTCAGTTTAACTAACTGGTGTATTGTTATTGTGATATCTATATATACATTAAGATATAATTGTAAAGTATAAGTTTAACTAAATTGGTGTGTTGTTATTGTGATATATATATATATATATATATGGTCGATTCTCACGAAACGTTGACAAATGGTGTTCTTAGGGGAGCAAAAATAAACATATGCGTATAAAGTTGTGTTTTCTGTAGTACGAAAAGAACATATTGAGGTAATCGGAGAATAAGATTAAGTTAAATCCTGAAATTGAGCATTTGACCGCTAATAGAAATAGCAAGTGTTTAAGTTCTGGAATCATACGTCTGCACATAAGTCCCTCTACTTGGAAACTGCTACAACTATTTCATCTCACATTTACATGTGAAATTTCATTTTCAGTGTACGTACAACACATTTGTGTTTTAAATTCAGTAAGAAATATGTTTCGGACTTCTTTTTTCATTTTAAGGGGAGCTTCGAAGTATTTTGCGCCCTCTCAGACTTGAAGTTTTATAAAGTTGACTTTCTGCTACATATTACCACTACAAGGGGAATGCATGTTTTATCTTTAAAATACATTCATGGCAAGGTATACACATTGAGATTTTCAACAGGGTATACCTTATTGGCACTGATTTATAACTATCAATTTGTAGACAGTTTAGAATTTGCAGGTGTACGGTTTCATATAATATACTTTTCAGTACAATGGAGTAAATTACTGGCGAGACCATTGGGCAACTCTAACTTGTTTTAAGAACGTTTTGGTATATATCCGACAATCTAAATTGATTATTTAGTGATATGTAGTTGATTCTGTCCTATTCTTATTATTCTAATTAAGAAAACGCCGGAGACGCACGGTTTCATGTACCTCCTCTTATAATGTGTATTGTGTATTAACTGTCAAAAGGTCGTGATGTAAGTATTTAAATTGGTTGTACAAACGTTACAGATACCAAGCGCTGATGTTACTTCATATACTTTACAAAATATTATTTAGGTGTTGGCTAAGAAACTGTCGGAGATGTACGGTTTCAGGAGAATATAGTATTTTTTTCTTATTTGACCACTTTTTATTTAAACTTTGTCTACGTACATGCCCGAGTGTAAAGCCATTCCTGTGAGTGTTCCATATATATGTGTTTCTCAATCATTGTTATCATTTTTTTAATATACTGAACAACAGAACATGAATACAATGTTTTCATGACGTTATTTATTTAAAGTCTAACCGACCACTTTTGTAATTTGTCGAAAGTTAATTTTAAGAACAATTAATGAAACTTAAACTGAATGATCCAAAAGCACCACCGCTCTCTCATCCTTCTCTTGAACCACCTCTCTGTCGTCCCTCTCCTCCGCCACCTGGCTCTCTACCCTTTCCACCATCACTCGTGTCTCCCCTCTCCCTCACCACCTGTCTCTCGACCCTTTCCACCACCACTTGTGTCTCCCCTCTCCTCCACCACCTGTCTCTCGACCCTTTCCACCACCACATGTCTGTCACCCCTCTCCTCCACCACCTACCTCTCTACCCTTTCCACTACCACCTATATGTCATCCATCTCCTCCGCCCCCTCCCCAGCGCCATTTGCGTGCTCTCCCAACCAGAACATGTTGGATGGAACACTCCGCCCTTCGCGTAGCAGCAATCCTTGAAACAGGAAGTACTGCATATTTTCACGACTGGGCCCGGGACCACAACAGCACGGGCAGACATTATGCCACGGACATTTCATATTTCGATATCATCCTGGCAGTTCTGGATGACTTCGAGGGTTGTCTCCAGGAGGGTCATGGTCGTGTCACTAGCACGAATTTACGTGGCAGAACTCTTACCTCGTGGTGACTACTCTTCCAGCCTTCCCCTGGTTGTCAGTCTTCCTGTTCATGCCACCACCCATTCAGTCACAAGGGCCTTCCCTGTGGCCAGTCTCCAGCCAGGTGCACGAAGCTCTAAGACGAATAGTGGTGGAACCTTTGCTATTAGGGCACATATTGTGCGGTTCAGGTACGGCGAAGTTGGTGAGTGTGTGATGAAGTGCAGAGTCGACAGTTCCAGAAGGATTCCATTGACTTCCTTCAACAGTGTGAGCAGTGACACTTGTAATCTACACGGAGCTCTTGGTACAAAGCTCGCCGTCCTGCTTGAAGTGTACCACCATTGGGTGAATGGTCACATGGGACTTGGCATAGTACACTGCCGTTATTTCGTCCTGGTATATGCACACCCAATTTTCAGCATAGTCCATCTGGACCGTTGCCTCTGTCTTTTCCGCCATGGACTGTTTCAAAATGCGGATCTGGTGATATTGGATGGTCACCCGGTGACAGTGCTCACGGAACTCGGCCATGCCGGATATGAGTTGGTCTATGAAGTATCTTGTACTTTGTACAACTTGGGTCAGTTTCACAATCTTGAAGACTCTGCCCTTGTGTTCAACCTATTGGGCTTGCCATGTTCGGTACCGACCTTCTGTTTTTGCTTGGCGTCATCTGATTCCCGAAAATAACGATAAATGGGGTGACTGGCAGTTAGAGCCGACGTACGGTTTCGGGAGACGTACGGTTGCAAAGACCAGTAAAAGCAAAATAAATCGAAGGGAAATGTATCTACACATTACAATTTTGTCATATAGTTACCTTGTTGTGTGTTATTTATGACCAATTAACATTTCTTACTAATCTACAAATCTCTACTTACAATGCGTATTCAAACGTGCGACGTATGGTTTCATGAAAAACTTCCCCAAATCGGTTTCGTCGCCCAACACAATTTATTAGCCAACACTTTGGGTTTAAAACAGCACAGGACCTATGTATCCAGCTGTGGCATCAAGTTGAGTGTGAAATCTGTGTTATTTAATGAACTGTTGTACTGCATTTTCCTATGTGAATGACTGCAGACTGACGGTTTCAAAAAAGTTCCCCAACATGAAAATAATCAGGAAAAATCAGGGTTTTGACTTGAAGCTTTTTAAAGTACTGATAGCATATATTTCACAAAAATAGAGCAGAAATTACCCATTTTTGGGGGACAGTACTCAGAGATTCCATGGTACATATACAAAAGTAGGGCTCCCAGAAAGCCCCAACGAAGATGCATGCGTACATCATCATATTAGCCTTCCAACTAGCATAGTAAACGAGTTATAACCCTGGAACCTGTTTGTCAACGTTTCGTGGGAATCGACCATATATACATGTAACTGTAAAGTCTCAGTTTAACTAAATTGGTATGTTGTTATTGTGACATTTATAATTTTATATACGTTAAGATGTAACTGTAAAGTATGAGTTTGACTAAATTGGTGTGTTGTTATTGTGACATTTATAATTTTATATACTTTAAGATGTAACTGTAAAGTATGAGTTTGACTAAATTGGTATGTTGTTATTGTGACATTTATAATTTTATATACTTTAAGATGTAACTGTAAAGTATGAGTTTGACTAAATTGGTGTGTTGGTATTGTGACATTTATAATTTTATATACGTTAAGATGTAACTGTAAAGTATGAGTTTGACTAAATTGGTGTGTTGGTATTGTGACATTTATAATTTTATATACGTTAAGATGTAACTGTAAAGTATGAGTTTGACTAAATTGATGTGTTGGTATTGTGATATCTATATGTACATTTGCTTTACATATTTTGTATCTTTCTATGGTTGCAAGATTTGACTTTCTGGTTACAACTGCATCCCCCATGTACTGTAAATTCAACCGCTAGTACCTATTTTGTCAAATAAACACTCGGTAAGATACAATTTTAACCCTTTTTGCACATTAAATTAGTTTTTGTTATTGTGTCAACTATGAACATTGCTCCAGGTCATTCAAATCTATTCTTATATTTCCGTGGGTTGCATGTGTTAATTTTCTTAACTAGAACCTTTACACCTTTGGCAAAAAGGCACCTGTGAGATAAGAGGGTCGAGGAAGTTTTTGGTCAGATATAAAAAGCATATTCATATACTCAATGAGATGTGCCAAATGGCTTCATGTGGCCAAATGTACTGCTAATTGGTGACACTGTAAAAAAATGTTATGCAGTTAAGTGGTCACACTTGATGGATGTTAGTTAGACAAAATAGGCACTCGTGACTTTATAGGGTAGTGTGGTGTTTTGGCCATAAATCAACACATGAACCCACATAAAAATGTAAAATGTATAAAAATGACCAGTAATAATGTTTATGTATGCCACAATAATTGAATGCTTCAAGCAACCACTTTCACTATCTAGCAGGAACATTTTAGCGAGAAATTCATTTTACGTTTGTTCAAGGTCATTAAAGGTCAACAGAAAATGACAACAACCATGTTCTCATTGCTAAGGCTTATTATAATAAATTTGTATAGGCGGCCATACATTAACATTCCATGCCTGCGGGAGCCCAACCCTAATACATCGGGTTCCCCCACTTTTAGTTGTTGCTAATCATCAATGTTACTAATCAACAATGTTGCCACTCTAATTTGTTTAGACCTTTACTGCAAAATCAAACGAAAGTTTGCTTTTAACAACGATTCTGCACGAACGCAATGTTTTCGACATAGTGGCCGACACTACTTAGCTAACTCGATAAATTAAGCACGTACGCGGAAGTGCGAAGTCAAAAGTCAAACCCAGATTTGCCGTTAGACGTGCTGTTCATACGCGTGAACTGGGCACTCGGTGAATGCACAAACGCCGCTCTGTAAATAGCTTTACTAACTGAAAAATAGCTACACAGTGTAATAGCCCGACCTCTTAGCAACACACCCGTATACAGAAAGTTGAGTTTGAAATAACAGCAATGAAATTAAATGTGTTTATTGGATTCCTTCGACTTAATC
>OZ023206.1:4133794-4148794 GCA_963995525.1 Escarpia spicata | reverse complement strand
TGTTATTGCGTGTAGACGACGCTGTATTTATAGTACAAGATGTTTGGAATCTGTGCAGCCATCTTCTACCTTCTCTCATTCATGATGTTTGTAAGTATGTAGAATTACTAGTGTTGTTTCTGTCCTGTTGGGTTATAATTATTTCGGATAGCTGCCTTACATCGTATATAAAACCAAACCATGTCTGTTGTGAAATAAAACCAAAAATACAAGTACTGTAGTCACGTATATGTGCAATTCTATCCGTATTTACCTATACGTATCTAAGGGCGAAACTCACGGAGAACATGAGACCGGCACATTCTGCGGACGTCAGTACCTATAAGTTACGGAATTAGCGATAAAATCGTAAAGCGAAAAGCTTACAGCTGAAAACGTCTCATGTATTAAACAAGTTATTTTTGTATGTGTCAAGGATTGCTGCAGAATTAGAACGCAATAATTGTGTTCTTAACAATTATTTTAAAATGAAAAATCATGGCACATATGACATGTTCTATTTAATTGATCAGGATTTTTACAGCTAGTCAATTGTTCGATTTTTTATTTGTACGGGGACACCTTTGTTCCCCATTACGTAACCCTGTTTCGTTCTGAACAGACACTATGGGTCATACAGTACTTATCCAACTCTTGGACGTCATCGCAATGTGCTAGATTCTCATGAATCCACGCCATGTTTTATATATATATATATATATATATATATATATATATATATATATATATATATATATATATAGACATACATACAGACAGACACACAGACAGACAGACAGATAGATAGCAACTGTTGACACGGCTCATCCGTGACTTGAAGGATGTTCTGCAATTGTCCTTCCAGTCACATCGTCGGTGGTAATTGCTTGGATAGATGGAGGGCGCGTATTGTCGACGTCACTATCGTTATTACTGCACCGTTGTATAAATGTAATCATCGCTGACATCGCTGTCGTTGCATCATAGAACCAATGTCATCATCACTATTACTACATCACAATGTCAATATCACCATAGTTATTACTGTGCCTTAGTGTCAGTATCAGTATCGCAATTACCACATCGAAGCCTCAGTGTCACTACGTCATAGTGTCAATGTCACCATCATTATTACTGCGTCACCATTGTCGACATTGTCTGCAAACTGTTGATAGTGGGACTGGCTGCATCCATTTAAACTAGATTCGCAGGGGGGATTCACAGAGAAGCCTGAAACTGGAGGCATAGATAAAGAGAGTAGAAATAAATCGGCAAAGAACAGCATGGAAAAGTGTTCTGAATCAGGATATAACTGCGTTTGTTTAAATGCAAGGAGCTTAGTAACGAAAATAAGTGAATTAAACATTATGGTAGAAGATACTGACCCTCACATAATAGGTATAACCGAATCATGGGCCACCACTGATATATCAGATGCCGAATTGGGACTGACAGGCTATGTAATGTTCAGGAAAGATAGAATAGGAAGAAGGGGAGGTGAAGTTATTTTATATGTTAAAGAATCTATCCAGGCTTATGAAATAAAATTATAAAGAGAAGCAGATTGCGAAGAAGCTGTTTGGTGTAACATATTTACAGGAAACTCAACGTTAACGGTGGGGTTAGTTTATCGAATCCAAACCTAAGCGTAGAAGAGAATGAAAACGTACAAAACGCTATAAGGGAAGTTAGCAAACGGGACTGTATTATTATATTGTAACCATAGTCAAATACAATGGAAATCTCAACAGAGTACGGGGAGTGAGGACCACAAGTTTTTAGTTATAGTACAAAACAGTTTCCTTTCTCAACCAGGGGCCAACCAGGGATGAGGCAGAATGAATTAGTTGAAAATGTCAAATTATGTGAGCCACTGGGAAGTAGTGATCATAACCAGATACATTTTACCATCACAGTAAAATCAGAAAGAAATAATAAACAGCAGTTCAGGAGAAATTTCCACAAAGGAAGATATAAGGAAATGAGGACATATTTAGCAAAGATAGACTGGAACAACACACTGAAGAATAAGACAGCAACATAATGCTGGACTATCTTAAAAAGTGAATTAGAGTGCATCGTTGATAAATAAACAGAAAGAAGTACATATAGAAAGAAGCCATTAGACAAATAATGAACAAACAAATGATGTGGAAGTCATATAGAAGAAAGGGAAATGACGAAGACTACAACATTTATAAAGAAACACTAAACCAAGCTAGAATTGAAATTAGAAAATCGAAGAGAAGCTACGAACAAAAAATAGCTTGTAATATAAAACAAGCAGCAAGGGTTTGTATGCATATGTTCGGAGCAAATAGAAAGTTCAGGATAAGGTCGGTCCTCTAGAAGATAGTGCTGGATATATAATATCAGAGAAATTCTTAATTGCATAAGACCTGAATGAGTATCTTAGTTCAGTGTTTACCAGGGAAGATATTAGTTCACTGCCAATACCAGAGGCTAATTTCAAGGGGGCAGATTCAGACTATTTAGGACAATTAATTGTAACCCCGGAAATGGTAGCTAAGAAAATAAAGGCTATGAAGTGGATGGTATTCCACCCAAACTACTATTGGAAATTGTAGAACAAATTAGCATACCACTTGCAACAGTTTTCAACATGTCATTAGAAGAGGGAGTGGTTCCTTTAGAATGGAAAAAAGCAAACACTATACCATTATTTTAAAAAGGTTCCAGAAACAAGTTAGAGAACTACAGACCAGTGAGTTTAAAGTCAGTGATTTGTAAATTATTAGAAAGACTAATTAAAGATCAGATGGTGGATTTTCTTGTTAAACAAAACTTGTTAAACCCTTCTCAACATGGGTTTCTAAAAGCGAGGTCATGCTTAACAAATATGTTATGTTTTATGGAAGATATCACTTAGTGGGTAGACGAGTGGTCACCAGTAGGTATCATCTACTTAGGTTTTCAGAAAGCTTTCGACAAAATGTCAAATCAAGCTTACTGCTTAAGCTAGAGGCCCATGGCATAGGAAATGATATAATTAACGGATAGAAAAATTGCTAATTGACAGAAGACAACGGGTAGTTGTTGATGGGAGGCTTCAAACAGGAAATCAGTTTATACATATCAACGATTTGGACCATGATATAACAAGCAAGATGTTGAAATTTGCGGATGATACAAAATTGTTTAGAAGGATTAAACGTGATAGAGATAGACAACAGTTAGAAGATGATCTTGACAAGTTGATAATATGGTCTGAAAAATGGCAAATATTATTCAATTTTGGGAAATGTAAATGCCTCCACACAGGACATGGGAACGAAGAATAGTGCTACTATAAAAGAAAAGGACCCTTAATGGTAGCTGATATGAAGGTAACAGAGCAGTGCGCAATGCCGCTTCAAAGGGAAATACAATCCTTGGATTAATTAGGCGAAACATAACGTATACGGAAAAAGAGCTAATAATACCGCTGTACAAAACAATAGTTAGGCCTCATTTAGAATATTGGATACAAGCGTGGAGGCCATATCGCAGGAAGGACATAGATATGCTAGAAAGAATACAGCGAAGAGCAACTAAACTGATCCCAACACTGAAGGATCTTAGTTACGAAATATGCCTAAAAATGTGGTTTAACAACACTAGAAACGAGGAGATTGAGAGGAGATCAGATAGAAATGTTTATAATATTGAATGGTTATGAAAATATAAATATAAATAATTGTTTCTTTGTTAAGAAAGATAGAAGGACCAGGGGACATGAAGTTACATTAGTAAAGGAGCAGTGTCGATTAGATATAAGAAAATTTTCATTCTCACAAAGGACTCTAAATGAATGGAACAGATTATCTCCTGATTGTGTTGGTGCTAGTAGCGTGAATATGTTTTAAAATAAAAATGACATATACCTTAAAAGGGCGGGATACACGTAGATTAAACGTATTGGACTCTCGATAAGCCAAAAGGCTTCCTTGTCCACCTGCCATCTAGAGTTAATTTTCTGGATGGCAATCTTGTTAGATCTTGTTAAATCTGAGTGTCGTGCAGGTGGTAGCAGTGGCTGCTTTGGTGATCGGTACCTCGCTGCACACAAGCGATAAAACACTGATCACTTTAATACAAACCTATGTTCCTAAGGTGAGTCGAATCTGCGTTAAAATCTTGATTCCGGCGCTTGTTCGTAGTTGCGATTATGACTACTCGCGCGGTTTGTTGTGAATTAATTTGTTTTGAAATTATGTTGTCACTCATTAGGGTCATTAGCACTGGAATATTTTTAAAATTTTAAAACGTGGCTGAAAATTTAAAACATATCTGACCAAACATGTGTCAAACTGTCACATGACGCATCAACACCCCCTCCACACACACACACACACACACACACACACACACACACACACACACACACACACACACACACACACACTTATTCACAC
Source organism: Escarpia spicata (assembly GCA_963995525.1). NCBI lineage: Eukaryota > Metazoa > Annelida > Polychaeta > Sabellida > Siboglinidae > Escarpia > Escarpia spicata. The sequence continues at coordinate 4,144,400 of OZ023206.1, read as the reverse complement.
ACACACAAACACACACACACTCACACACATGCACTCCCACACTCCCACATACGCACTAACACACACTCTCTCTCTCTCGCTCTCCCTCTCTCTCTCTCTCTCTCTCCCCCCTCTCTCATCTCTCTTACTCTCTCTCTCTCTCTCTCTCTCTCTCTCTCTCTCTCTCTCTCTCTCTCTCTCTCTCTCTCTCTCTCTCTCTCTCTCTCTCTCTCTCTCTCTCTCTCTCTCTCTCTCTCTCTCTCTCTCTCTCTCTCTCTCTCTCTCTCTTCTCTCTCTCTCTCTCTCTCTCTCTCTCTCTCTCTCTCTCTCTCTCTCTCTCTCTCTCTCTCTCTCTCTCTCTCAATACCAGTCTTCGTTTCTGACTGTCTGCCTGTCTCTGCCTGTCTCTGCCTGTCTCTGCCTGTCTCTGCTGTCTCTGCCTGTCTCTGCCTGTCTCTGTCTGTCTGTCTCTCTCTCGCTCTCTTTCTCTCTCTTTCTCTCTCTTTCTCTCTCTCTCCTCTCTCTCTCTCTCTCTCTCTCTCTCTCTCTCTCTCTCTCTCTCTCTCTCTCTGTATCTCCTTCTCTCCCTCCTCTCTCTCTCCCTCCCCCTCCCTCCCCTCTCTTTCTCTCCATGACATTTGTAACATAGTGTTTGTACAAATATTGCGTTCACGTGCTGGAACATTATTTCCACTGTGATCCTGATATTGTTATTTGAGCATTGGCGCCACAAGTGAATATAGAACAGTAATGTGCCTCAATGACTCGTGAATGTGCCTGTTACAGGACAAGTTTCAAGACGAGTACTCCATGCTTGAGAAAAGCGCATTGACCATGATCGTTGCTGGCTTATTCGTGGTTGTGTTCGTGGTGGTCGCACTCTACGGCCATCACATCCGGTCCGTGTGCATCAATGTGCTGGTGCGTAACATCGCAGTTAACAATAGAGCGTGTCTGCAAGCATACTGATCTCGATTCCCTTCCCTATCCCTAACGCGCTGCGCGTTCGGTGCCGATTGTTGGAGATACGTAACCGTCAGGAGTGTCTGCATCACAGCGTTTCACGCGCCAACGTATCCCGATCTTCGCTTATGGCGGCTTCTACAGGATGACGAGGAAAGTAATATACCCGCTCAAAACCGTTTCAACGATTAACTTTTACCCTTTTTCGTCAACTTGTGCTAAGTAGGTACGTGTATATTAAAACTATGTATTTTACCATTTTATACACAATTAGCGTTGACAAAAGTGCTTGTGAAATAAACTGCCTGATACATATCAATACCGGGTTGATGTCTATCGAGCGCATCATGTATTAGTATATAAAATTAGATTTTAAAATAGCTTTCAGAGAACCCGAGATTTATGGCAGAAAACGATGTAACAATGATGATGATTGTGCTCTGTTTCAAACTTAATAATAATAACAATAACTTCACAATTTACGGTTTACGGCAGCAGAGAACCCATATGCAAGTGGGTGGGATCTGGTTGTGGAAAGGATGGTGGGAGCTGGCTACGACGTAAAGAGGCGCAGCTGCGCAGAACGCTTAGCCTTAGCCTTAGGCTTAGCCTTAGTTAGGACGTTTGTTGGCATTCCATCGCCAAAAAGATAGGAAAAGTTTGAAGAGGTAAGAAATATTAATTATTTACGAAAAATAATCATCTAATATATGGAAAGATAATTATTATTTATCCTTTGTATTTGACATATTAACATTCAACTGATATTGTATAATCTATATATTAATGCTATACTATATAATACAATAATAAATAAGCTATAAGGCAATTCCACAGGGACAGATGTTACATGTTGATCTTGATTATGCAAAGAAATTACATTTTTGTTCATATGATATTACTATAAATTATTAAACTTCTGTCTGTAGCAAGCTTGGACCAAGTGTTACATGTATTGAAAACATACATTATTGGTGTACAGATTTTGTCAATAATTATTTAAACGTGATTGACGTTACACAAAGAGGACATCGATGTAGATAGTCTAGTGTTGGAGGACTGGTGCTGAAGTAGCTCGATGTTTGACTACCATAGAGGCACGTGTGGCAGTTTGTGAGGAGGACAGCAACAACATAGAACATTCCAAATGGTTGGATATTTAATATTGAGTTCTTCTTAAAATCAATAAAGCCAAAATAACATGAAGCTTTATCAAACCCCCATTCAACACACTGACATAGGCTGGACATGGACTTATTAAACTGTTCATGGGGTGAGGTTAGGTGCATTAATAAACGACCTTCAAGTTGGGCAGTGGGACCGTATCTCTAACCACATGCTGAAGTCCATTCGCCTGTAGATGTTCATTCGCATCTTTGGACTATTGGCCTCTGATGTACAATTTGGCGATGTATTAATAACACAAAGGTAGTTACAGTTACATGTTTGTGATATATGCTTCTAAGTTTTATAACTGTCAGGGAAACGTGAAAACAGTGAATGGTATGCTAATCGCCAGTTGAGTTCATTATGATCAAGTTTCATATCAAAATATCATAATTGTGACAACTGGTGCCGTTTAAAGCTAACAAGTGTAATAATTGTGCTGTATTTAATATGCACTTTTATTAAAATGCCTAAAACGTTAATGATTTGTTTGGGTCAGACGAAGAATACAACGAAAACACTTTTCTCTTGGAGGTTCTAAATGATCTGCAGGCAGACACAAGGAGGAGGAAAAAAGATGCCATATTGAAGAACACCCTAGAGGCAGTAAGTGATTACGATTACGGGAAGGCTTTCCATTAATACGGTGTCTATTTGATGTAAATAAATGTTATGGCAATTTCTTTACTTGTAATCTCGAAAACGACAACACAGAACATGGGGGGGGCTGGAGAGAGGATTAGAAGTCCACCCCCCAATATTGACGGAGGGGATGCAGGGAGGGTGTGTCGGTTTTTGGAAAGCCTAAAGGTGGGACTTTTCTGCGAATGTCAAGGGGATACAAATTGAGTTTTCTTGAGGGCCTCAAGGTGGATTATTTGTTGACACTCAAAAGTGGTGCAAATCAGCCCCCCAATATTAATTTCGTTCCAACGCCAGTGATCTACCATACATGTAAGCATCTATAATCACAGATTAAACAAAGTAGTCTCTTATAACGATTTCCATTTTAAAAAGTAAATGTGTTTACATTACACTGTAGTTTCAAATGAGAAATTTAGCATCATCAAAATGCCACCTCGTGTCGCAACAATTGCAATCAATAATCTTTGGTTTAACACACATACTTACTTTTGTGCTCGTTATAAGAAAGTAACGCCCATCATAGTTAACAATATACAATCTACTCTAGGTCTGGTCCGGAGCCCATGATCCTCTACTAAATCTTTCAAGCTGGGCCTGTAGCAAAGTCAGCCTTTGTGTAATGAAATAATTATATTAATAAAATACATTTTTAGTTAACAACTAATGAGAACATATTTAGTAGGTTTATTTCAATACTAGTATATATTAGATATGTTCATGTATTAGTTGTTTTTACATTTTATAGTTAATATCACAATATGAAGAATATATGTTTTACAAATTAGTTTTTTTTATAAGATTTGCATTTTTTTTTAGCTCAAGTTCTAGGCCAGACGGGGTACTAATATTACAGTCCATCCAACTGTCATTGTAAATGGCAGCTCATGGGCAAGTATTATATGAACGCATGGTAAACATGTGCCATCTAAAGTTATAGATCTTAATTAGTTAACAACTAAATCCACACTAATTAGCTAAATTGCCAGTTGATCGCAAGAAATAATTGACCTAGCGGCTGCTCTAAATGTGTTTCAGGAACGAATGAAAGGGCAACTGATACAACAGGCAGCCATGGTTGGCATGGGAAACAAGGATGTGACGTCTGCAACATCTGCTCAGGTTATTCAACAGGAGGAGGTACTGCCAATCCCCCGACTGCCCAACCCCAAAAAACGACGCAGGACAACCACAGAAACAACGAAAGATTTCCTTCGTGAAAAGGCAGTCAAAGATCTTGAGTTACGTGCAAAAGAGCTGGAGCTCTGAGAGCGTGAGCTCGCTCTTCAGGAAGCACGATTTGAAATGGAAAGAGAGGAAAAGAGGCAGATGGTGGCATTACTGATGAACAAGTACTTTGATTGTATACAAATGCAGTCATCATTGTTGGTTTTAAAGCACAAATGTACACTTTGATAGCAAGTTACAATTTGACGGAATGTATAACTTGAACGTATTTATTTTATTATTAAGAACATTAACTTTATGTATATCAATTTAACAATGCTGATCAGACAGCTTCCTTATCAAATTAAATATAACAGCTCATTAGAACCATGTGTAATAATGTGTATTAATTAAAGTGATGTTGCCATATATATGGTGTAAACAACAAAGAAATCACATTAGTGCAAGTACTTCTTCCACAAATACAGACTTATCTGCTTTAAGAAATATATTATTATTTAAAACCAGTGATGTGGCTATGTGCATTATACTGGCAGCTTCCACTCATTTATTATTACCTATTTCAGTCAATTTACTTTTCTTCTTTTGCTACAAAGGGACCTAGAACAGTGACAGCACCGCATAAAATGATCCCTTGTCACCATCTAGTGACAGTTATCTTATTAATGAAAGTTGAAACATAATGACAGAATTAACTCGTGTGTAATGTAAACATAGTAATTATAGGCCTACACAATGGGTGCATATGCACTCCTCGCTGAGACAAGAGTTCCGCTTAGGGGAACATGTTTTTCAAACGGGAAAATATGTTCTTGAATGAACAAATTCTCTAAAACTACACCCATCAATTGGAAAAATATGTGACACTGCCCTTCTCGACGCCGAGAACATTATTCGAGAAATAAAAACAAAACCACCAAAACCTAAACCACAAAACAGGTCTGTATATTATTAGTGCAGTGTTTAAATGATATCACACTGTGAGTTCTGGAGAACATCAACCTAGATATTCCTCTAGTGTTGGTGGAGTGATGTTGAAGTAGCTCGATGTTTGACTGCCATAGAGGCAGGTGTGGCAGTTTGTGAGGAGGACAGCAACAACATAGAACATTCCAACTGGTTGGAGATATAATTTTAAGTTCTTCTTGAAATCCACTGATCCGAAATAACGCAAGACTTTACCAAAACCCCATTCCACACACTGACGCACGCTGGCCATGGACTTATTGAATTGTTCATGGGGTGCAGATAGATGGGGACCAGAAAACGGGTTTATCAGGGATGAACGCAAAGGATATGCTGGGTCACCATAGAGGCAGAAAGGTCGAATTTGAGGGATTATTTCTACGCGATCCAGAAGCTGGCTCTCATGAAGGAGACTAGCATCATGGCGTCTGTCTTCAAACAGCCCAGCAAGGTCAACGATTAGCCCATTGGGAGCCATCACTGATTGAAATTTAATTTCAGGGCATGCACACGTTTGTGGCCATTAAATGTTTCTCGTTGATGTCTAGTTGGCCGGGATATAAGGCGCACCGTCCCATCGATAAATCCCCAACAGTTTGGTAGTGCCGACCCTGCGTTACTAATAGCTTCTGCAAACACTGGAATATTACCAATGATCCATCTTTAATTTAAATTCGATAACAATTGGTGGAAGTTATTGTACACATGCTGCACAGCAAATGTGCAGAAATCGCTAATCTCGCTCCTATGGCTGCCCCCAAACAAACCTGCTAAATCATTCTGCCGAATTGGGTAAGCAAAACGCCTTAGCATAATGCACAGACACTCTACCCAGTGGCTGTTACCCTAGATGTGGTTGTAACTTTGTCGGGGAACAACAGGAGCCTGCATAATGTGTATATGTCGTCTTTGGAGAATGTAAAGTTTGATAGCACATCTTCATCATTCAAATCATCTAAATTGAAAGGTGTTCTCTGATCTATAGATTTCGCGTCCTCTTCCATAGCAAGGGTTAGTAGGAGCAAATCGTCATCACAGAGATTGCCGAAGCGCAGTAGAAGATCAATGTCGTGTAGGTCTTGAACATCCCCTAGGTTTATATTTGCTGCGGTCATTTCGTTGCAAGATACACTGTTAAGATAACAAATGGTGAGTGTGCGTGCGTGTGTATGTGTTGAAAAATTATTGTTATTGAATCCTACCCATGTTCACATATTCGTTTTACTATGGGTTTGTGGTGTTCAATACAACTGTTCAATTATATTTTATTATTACTTGTATATAAGGATTAACAATTTCATGTATTTACTACTTTACTACTTTTACTACATTATGTGTAAATACATACAAAGAACCCAAATCAATAAAAAATTACTATGTTTTATTTACAGTAATATAGTACATTTTTGCACTTTTCAGCTTCATATGAGGTCCTAATCACAAGCTCAAATGGACACACCTTAATGCATATAAATAATTTAGGAATTATGTACAAAAGCTAAATATATAATATTATATACATATATTACATTGATACTGTACTATACATTGTTTCTTCCTTCCATAACTAATAACATACTGTTGTGAAGTGTAGGGCAACACATATACAACTGAAATTAATTATGTACACAGGGTAGTCCATGATGTGCAATGTATCAACTTCATAATAACTATTTACCTGTGATTCTGCCAATATCACTCACCTAAGGATTAGGTTCAGCCTGTAACACATGTCAAAGTGAAACTATTAGGTTTCTCATTGTGGAACATGTAAACAGAAAACAAACTCCATCAAAACAGTGATTTGTCTCTTCATGGGCCATATGTCCAGGAGCACAGGCATGGAATGAATTGCCATATAGCATACAAGGTGCTCAGAACAAGAATCAGCTTAAATGTCTAGTGAAACAGTATTTTTTGTAAAAGTGTTTACATTTACAACTTGTATTATGTATATGTAGAACTAGGTTGTCTACTTACTTAATACTCAGGAGGTAATATCTCTCCCTTTTTATAAAAATTTGAATAATAGCCAGTGTTTAGTAATTTTCATTATTATTTATTTTATATATTATTGTTGTTTTAGTCCTTGTTATTTTGTCATAATTTATGTGTCTGTCCAAGGACCACAATGGACATAAGTGCTTGTTCTTTCTTGTATCATCTTTATACCTGGTAATTAATATAAATATAATAAGAAAATTCGTATCATGTTCTCTGTATTTACATTTTATGTATGTATACTTTTACATTTGTATAGTGAATAAATCAATAAAAGAATCAGTAATACATTCATTTTGAGAAGTTATGTACAGCCTAAGTGACTTTAGTACAACTACTAAAACACTTTAACTCAATTCGTTTCCACAAGAAATGTGAAAAATGATTATTGGAATAACACACATGTACAAATTGTTTATATGTAAATTAGCGTTAATTTATGGTCATCCGTTAATCGTTCCTTCGTGTATGTGGCTTCGCTTCGATTTCTTGTATTCTGGTTCATACGTCTATCACGTAGTCAAGGCTAGGCCCAGAGTTATGCTGAGACAGGTCTTAAAAATATTTTTTTCTGATGCATTAAACACAACTGCAATTAAAATGAGACGGCTTGTCAGTCAAAAACAGTTGTATGTACAATGCTGTCATATTGTTTACTTTGACTCATCCATAATTTGAACGTAAAATGGATAGGAATCGCGCTTACCGATCACCCCAGCCGGTTACGTACTTACCTATCCGATCGACACGTATCCGGTCGCATAAACACAAAAAGCGATGACCTAGTACTCGCAGCGCGTTGGGGATAGGGAAAGGAATCGAGATCGGTATGCTTGCAGACACTCTCTAATGTCCCATGTGGTGAACACATCTTTTACTAAATAAATATGTTTAATTAAAAAACCACAATAACTAAATAAATACATGAATTGTCATTACAACAGCAAAACATCGTTGAATGAAATTAAATAATACAAATATTAAATACTTGAACAATAAATAACTAAAAAACGGTTCCCAATTAAATATCAATACAATAGCTGAAAGCAGGCCCTTAGCCAGAAACCCGTTTTCAAGTTATTGGAACAGGTTTTTTGACAATCGCCACGGTTTTCTTTTTTGAATAACGGGTTTTTGGTCTTTGGATAATGGGAATTTTATTTTTCAGATACCTTGATCTTGTGTTGGGCCAAACTGTTGTTTTATTTTTCTAATAAAAAGGTCGATTTGACATAGCAAGTTACATGTGCACTAGGATTCGGAGTGAACGAGAGGCAAAACACCATATATGTAATATGAGAAGCCAACTGGCGTTCCAGTTTAGTAAAACAACATAAACATATTCGGATCAGTGATAGTTGGCCAACCGTTACTCTGCTATGTCATTATAACACCATACATTGAGCTCGACAAGTACGCATCCAAATACGGATTTACATGGGAGACAATTAAACAGCTGATCACTTACGTGAAGGCGGGTATACACCGTTGTAAAGTCAACAAGCTGTTACCAATGTCTCGTGATGTGCGAATGTCAGCGATCAGCCGCGTTCGGCGAGATGTCAGGACGAAAGTTCGGCGAACGAATCCACGTAGACGAAAGCAGGCGACTCGTAGACGGTATATTTGCCTTGTCGATTCCCCGCGATACACCAGGCAACTACACGGAAACGATGTTGCGACGTCGTTGTCGTTGATGTCGAGAGGGTCCTGTCGATAGCCCAGTGGAATGGCTACGCTTCATTGACAGTTGCCATTAGACGAGACTGCTGTCATTCGAGGAAGTTAACGTCAAAACGGAATCGCATACGATTAACGCTCAGTCTTCTTCAAACGTAAGCAATGCAGCGACTCACATCAAATCAGTACTAACCAAATCGTAGAAGTATTTACCTCAGGCGTTGGGCGGACACACATTTCGGCCCAATTCCTGGGACGAGGGTTTTCTGTGCAACACTTTCTTCTGCTCAAAGTTCGTCTGGCCTCGAATGGCCGTTCTCTCCCTGTATAGCCCGATGGCCGAAACCCAGTCTGACCAACCACGACACTTGACATAAACCAAAGTCGTCCTAGAAATCGGCTCCCGAAACCTTTCACACTTCGAACCAATCCATTCAACTCGCTGAGTTTAAAATATATTTTGCTTGCTAAACGCCAGGCTTTATCGGTGCACATATAATCTTTAATTTACGTGATTTACTTATAAAATGAATACCACTGGGTTCCCTGTATCGAGCCGGTTCATCGTACATTCCAACTCTCACGAATTAATCCATAATTTTAATGAAGCACGTACTCTATTCGTAAGTGCTGATGTGAAGGTTTCAGAGCAGTGCGGTATTGCCGCTTCAAAGGGAAATCAAATCCTTGGATTAATTAGGCGAAACATAACGTATAAGGAAAAAGAGCTAATAATACCGCTGTACAAAGCAATAGTTATGCCTCTTTTCGAATATTGTATTCAAGCGTGGAGGCCATATCGCAGGAAGGACACAGATATGCTAGAAACAGTACAGAGGAGAGCAACTAAAATGATACAAAAACTGAGGGTTCTTAGTTACGAAATAAGCCTAAAAATGCGGTTTAACAACACTAGAGACCAGGAGATTGAGAGGAGATCAGATAGAAGTGTTTAAAATATTGAATGTTTATGAAAATATTGATAGAAATATTGTTCTCAGTTAAGAAAGATAGTAGGACCAGAGGACATGAAGTTACATTAGTAAAGGAGCAGTGTAGATTAGATATAAGAAAGTTCTCATTCTCACAAAGGACTTTAAATGATTGGAAGAGATTATCTCCTGATTGTGTTGGTGCTAGTAGCGTGAATATGTTTCAAAATAAAATCGACACATACCTTAAAAGGGCGGGATACATGTAGATAAAAAGTATTGGACTCTCGATAAGCCAAAAGGCTTCCTTGTCCACCTGCCATCTAGAGTTAATTTTCTGGATGGCAATCTTGTTAAATCTTGTTAATAAGCTAGGTTTGACCCCAGTGTTTTCTAACAGTAGTTTTGTATTTACATAAGTAACTGGTTATTAATAATTGTTTCGAGGATTCTACGTGTCTATGGCATCCCGGAGAAAAGTGTCCAAGTCATACAGACAATGAAAATGCTCCTGAAGTTATTCTCACTCCATAAGGGGAAACTACAAATGGCGATATTAATGCAGGAGTACTCCAAGGAGAACCTCCCATATACGTTCATTATTATTTTGAATTATGCCTTAAGAACTGCAATTGATGAGACGGTAGGACTAACTCTCTCCTGGCGTCGAAGCACCAGGTATCCAGCCAAACATCTCTTTCATCTTGGTTTTGCTGATGTCATCGCTCGTGTGCTGACACGCTACGCGAAGCAGACTCCTTCTTTATACAGTTGAAAGTGCATCTAAAGCTACTGGATTATTTCTCAATCCACGAAAAACTAAGTATATGTATATCAATCCAGGTACAAAACATAATCTACACACCTTAGACGGAAGTCAAATTGAGAAAATAGAAGACTTCAAATAGCTCGGCTCTTACACCAACTCTCAATATGACATTCAGTGTCGAAAAGTCCAGGTTTTGGCGTCAGCACATTCGTTGGGTAATGTACGGTGTTCGTCAGAACACAGCAACATCAAACTAAACATCTTTAGGACCACAGTTGAACCGATCCTCATATACGGATGTGAATCTTGGGCAATGACT
>OZ023206.1:4111800-4124300 GCA_963995525.1 Escarpia spicata | reverse complement strand
GAAGGAGGGAGGGAAGATGGAACGGGAGAGGAGAGAGGAAAATGAGACGGGACGAAAGAAGAAGGGACGAAAGGAAGTGAGAGCAAATGTGATAGAAGAGAAGTCGATAAAAGGGACGCTGACAGGGGGAAAGGTGACAAGAGAAAAAGTGACAGGAAAGAATGGATCGGAAGAGAATGTGACAGGAGAGAAGACGGCAGGGGGGAAAGACAACAACCAGACAGATGCAAACCGAAGAAGGAGCTATTCTAAGGCAGTGATTGGGGGGCAATGAGGAAAGAGAGGGTGTTTATGGGTGACTCCATTATGAGAAAGACGGACAAGACACTGAGCGAGGGGAAGGACATCGTTGTTTGTTTACCGGGGGCTAGGACTGAACATGTAACTGACAGGATAGAGAAGGTATTGGGACATGGCAAGGGGGGGTCTATACTGGTACATGTAGGAACAAATAATGCAGACAGGGAGGGAACAACTGCGGTAGTACATAAGTATAGACCGTTAGTGAGGAAGCTAAAGAAGACGAGAGTCGAACAGGTTATTTTGTCAGGAATGTTGCCAGTAATGGGAGGAAGGGGGCAACGTATAGAAACTGCAAGAGGATGGCGATCAATGCACTAGCTGAGCAGATGTGTGAAGAAGAGGGGGTGGGATTCACAGATTTATGGGGATACTTTGTTGGGAGGGAAGATATGTACATGAGAGATGGCCTCCATCTTAGTGGAAAGGGGGCAGCAGTTTTCTCAGAGAATCTGCTGCAATCTGTTGACAGTGGGACAGGTTGCATCTATTTAAACTAGATTCGCAGGGGGGACTCACAGAAAAGCCTGAAAATGGAGGCATAGATAAAGACAGCACAAATAAATCAACAAATAACAGTCTAGAAAACTCTTCTGAAGCTGGATATAAATGTGTTTGTTTAAATGCAAGGAGTATAGTAAACAAAAGAAATTAACTAAACATTATGGTAGAAGATATTGACCCTCATATAATAGGTATAACCGAATCCTGGACCACCACCGATATATCAGATGCTGAATTGGGACTGACAGGATATGTAATGTTTAGAAAAGATAGAATAGGAAGAAAGGGAGGTGGAGTTATTTTATATATTAAAGAATCTATTCAGGCTTATGAAATAAAATTAGAAAGAGAAGCAGATTGCGAAGAAGCTGTTTGGTGTAACATAATTACAGGAAACTCAACGTTAACAGTTGGGTTAGTTTATCGAAGTCCAAACATAAGCATAGAAGAGAATGAAAAAATACAAAACGCTATAAGGGAAGTAAGCAAACGGGACTGTATTATTATGGGGGATTTTAACCATGGGCATATACAATGGAAATCTCTACAGAGTATGGGGAGAGAGGACCACAAGTTTTTAGTTTTAGTTCAAGATACATTCCTTTCTCAACATGTGCTAGAACCAACCAGGGGTGAGAATGTGTTAGACATAGTTTTGTCCTCACAGAAAGAATTAGTTGACAATGTCAAGATATGTGAGCCACTGGGGAGTAGCGATCACAACCAGATACATTTTACCATCAAAGTAAAATCAGAAAGGAATAGCAAAAAGCAGTATAGGAGAAATTTCCACAAAGGAAGGTATAAGGACATGAGGAAATATTTAGCAAAGATAGACTGGAATAAGACACTGAAAAATAAGACGGCAACAGAATGCTGGAATATATTAAAGAGTGAAATTAAGTGCATAATCGATAAATTTGTACCCTTAAAAAAACAAGGAAAACGGTCCAAAAAGAAACACTTATCGAAAGAAGCCATTAGAAAAATTAAGTATAAACAAATGATGTGGAAGTCATATAGATGTACTGGAAATGATGAAGACTACAACAATTATAAAGAAGCACTTAACCAAGCTACAGCTGAAATTAGAAATTCCAAGAGAAGCTATGAACAACAATTAGCTAGTAATATAAAACATGACAGCAAGAGTTTTTATGCGTATGTTCGAAGCAAACAGAAAGGTCAAGATCAGGTCGGTCCTCTAGAAGATAGTGCTGGAAATATAATATCAGAGGGATTCATAATGGCAGAAGACCTGAATGAGTACTTTAGTTCAGTGTTTACCAGGGAAGATATTAGTTCACTGCCAATACCAGAGGCTATGTTCAAGGGGGCAGATTCAGACTATTTAGGACAATTAATTGTAACCCCGGAAATGGTAGCTAAGAAAATAAGGGCTATGAAGGATAATAAATCACCTGGAGTGGATGGTATTCCACCCAAACTACTATTGGAAATTGTAGAACAAATTAGCATACCACTTGCAACAGTTTTCAACTTGTCATTAGAAGAGGGAGTGGTTCCTTTAGAATGGAAAGAAGCAAACATTATACCGTTATTCAAAAAAGGTTCGAGAAACAAGTCAGAGAACTATAGACCAGTGAGTTTAACATCAGCGATTTGTAAATTATTAGAAAGACTAATTAAAGATCACATGGTGGATTTTCTTGTTAAACAAAACTTGATAAACCCATCTCAACATGGTTTTTTTAAAGCGAGGTCATGCTTAACAAATATGTTATGTTTTTTGGAAGACATCACTAATTGGGTAGATGAGGGATCACCAGTAGATATCGTCTAGTTAGATTTTCAAAAAGCTTTTGACAAAGTACCACATCAAAGATTACTGCTTAAACTAAAGGCCCATGGCATAGGAAATGGTATAATAAACTGGATAGAACAATGGCTGATTGACAGAAGACAACGTGTAGTAGTTGATGGGGAGGCTTCAAACTGGAAATCGGTATTGAGTGGGGTACCACAGGGATCAGTATTAGGTCCTTTATTATTCTTAATATACATCAACGATTTGGATGATGAAATAACAAGCAAGGTGTTGAAATTTGCGGATGATACAAAAGTGTTTAGAAGGATTAAAAGTGATGGAGATAGACAGCATTTACAAGATGATCTTGACAGGTTGATCAAATGGTCTGAAAAGTGGCAAATGATGTTCAATTTTGGGAAATGTAAATGCCTCCACATAGGACATGGGAACGAAGAAGTAGAATATACAATGGGGGGTACTGTACTAAGTACTACTGTAAAAGAAAAGGACTTAGGGTTAACCGTTAGTGCTGATATGAAGATTTCAGAGCAGTGCGGAATTGCAGCTTCAAAGGGAAATCAAATCCTTGGATTAATTAGGCGAAATATAACGTATAAGGAAAAAGAGCTAATAATACCGCTGTACAAAACAATAGTTAGGCCTCATTTAGAATATTGTATTCAAGCGTGGAGGCCATATCGCAGGAAGGACATAGATATGCTAGAAAGAGTGCAGAGGAGAGCAACTAAAATGATACCAAATCTGAGGGATCTTAGTTACGAAATACGCCTAAAAAAATGCGGTTTAACAACACTAGAGACCAGGAGATTGAGAGGAGATCAGATAGAAGTGTTTAAAATATTGAAGTGTTATGAAAATATTGATAGAAATATGTTTTTCTCAGTTAAGAAAGATAGAAGGACTAGAGGACATGATCTTGCATTAGCAAAGGAGCAGAGTAGATTGGATATAAGAAAGTTTTCATTTTCACAAAGGACTGTAAATGAATGGAACAGATTACCTGCTGATTGTGTGGGTGCTAGTAGCGTGAATATGTTTAAAAATAAAATCGACACTTACCTCAGACGGGCGGGATACACATATATAAAAGGGTCGGACTCTCGATAAGCCAAGGGCTTCCTTGTCCACCTGCTACCTAGAGTTAATTCTCTGGGTGGCAATCTTGTTAAATCTTGTTATAATATATATATGTGTGTGTGTGTGTGTGTGTGCGCGTGTGTGTGCGTGTGTGCGTGTGAGCGCATGTGTGTTCATGTGTGTGTGCGTTCGTGCGCGCGCGCGCGCGTTGAATGCGTGCATGCTTATTTGTTAATAAATAAGAAACGTATAGGAGGGTTTGGCCGTTGGCGCTTAACAAAACGGCACAACGCATTTTATAAGAGTTGTCCCAATGGATGACAATATATACGTTTCTATGAGCGATGCAACTAAGTACATTCAGATGTTGTAGTGTCGTCAATGTTCAGCTTTCAAGTGGCGTATTTCAAAAATAAATGTTTGTGTTTTACAGGTGCAGCCGAAAGCATCGTCTTACCTAATAAAGTCGTTGCGTAGATATAAAGGTGAATGTTGATTAACGAACGAGTTGTGGCATTAATTAATTATTAAATATTAACTCATATTAGCTGGAACGCCACTTAGTGTCTCAGTTGAAAGGCCGTCGTGTGCCAACATGTTTCCTCGTAAGCGGTAAACCGCGGCGGTTTAAGCAAAATACGACACGAACAGTTTGTGCACGCAACAAAACTTGGCGGCCCAGCGAAACAAACGCGAGATAGAAGCATTGGTGGCCAAAAACAGCGACACGATACCTAAAGACGACAACATCCAATTACACGGCATTCTCAACAAAATAAAAAACATTAATTGAATTACGTTTGCTGAATTGATTTCAAACGGAAATAAGGCAAATTTAAGCAAATTAGGCCAATTTATTCGAAGATATAATACAAAATGGATACGTTTGAAAAGCGCGAGAAAGTGGAACAACAACAAGTTAACATATTTGTCTTTAAGGAACAGTGAAACTCGTCAACACGCCCAAGAACACGTGCGCCCTGGTGCCGGCCTTGAGTGCGAACCCTATAGAAGACGCAGCGTGGGATATCTTGATGAAGCAGGTGAACTACGTCATTGTAATAGGGTGAAGCACAGTTTCGTGTGTCTGTGTATTACCCGTGTGTACCCCGCAGCCCTTATTCTGTTTGTATAACCATTCCGACTCCAGTGTAGGTTCTAAATGGACAGGTCAAGCATGATACTGATTGGCTCGGTGTACAATGATGTGTGTGTGTGTGTGTGAATGAGAGATAGAGCGAGAAAGAGAGACAGATGGAGAGTCGGACAGAAGACAGACAGACAGACAGACAGACAGACAGACAGACAGACAGACAGACAGACAGACAGTGAGTGAGGAGCCAAATATATTCGCTCCCGCGCGCTCTCTCTGTGCCTACACCCATTACCGATTATATGTTGCACAAACTATTCGTCCATTACCACGACATTGTATGTTTAGCGGTAAGCACGTGAAAGCTTCTTGCTCGTGTCGCGAGTGATTCAAACAGGAAGACGGAGGATCCATGTGTAAACGTGTGCATGAATGCACATGTGTTACGCACTTGACAGACATTTATCTACCACTTTATATCATCACAGACACAACACTGACTTGTTTCACCACTTCCACTAAGTCACGTGGTCTTGTGGTTCTCATGTAGACACCGCCAGGCATTGGCTGTCTTACGTGTGTATTAGCATTTCATTTCTGTCGTTGTCTGTCGCATTGTCCATGTCAAATTAAAGGGGAACTGCAACGCAGCTGTTTTATGGCTTATATTTAAATACATACTATTAAAATGCACATTGATAATGACAGAAACCTGCTCATTGATAAGACACATTGAAAAATGTATTTTGTTCGACGCCTAAATCGGCAAAATATAGCTCTGTGTATCAACTTTGGTCTACGCAAGTTCTAAGCGAGTGGTTTGAGTCGCGCTTATCTATCTAATCAATGTAAATTTTCGCATATTTTAGATTTACTTTAAAAATATATATTTCTGCGCGAAAACAAAACTATGGTGCCTTTTTATACGTGATGGTCGTTGTACAGGTCAACAAATAATTTGTTTATGTGTTTATTCAAACATCTATGTACGATGTACATCGTGACCGTGTGCCATGTGCTCCGCCCGACCTCTAGTCGCATTCACCAACACTAAGTGTTCTTATTTAGGATCAAGACGGTGGCGCCACTGCTTCGCTAGATTACCACATCTTCCTTTCCGTATAAACAAGTTATTGTTGGTTACACATTTCGAAAGTTGACAATTATAACTTTATGAAGTACATATTGTCCTTAATGAGCTACTGGCTAATATATGCATACTAGTCCCAAAGTTGACAATTATAACTTTATGAAGTTCATATTGTCCTTAATGAGCTACTGCCTAATATATGCATACTGGTCCTAAACACCACCAGTCATAACTTTACATTTCCTGGAAATGACTGCTCGTTTATCATGGGCTCGGGTCGTGCCTGACCTTCGTTGCAACTCTTCACTCGCACCATACTTTCAACCAGGGCATCTGTTGTTGTGTTTAAGTCAGCTTGAACTGGACGGTTCGTGTATTTCAGCCGTAAGTCACTTCGATTTCTTCTCAGCATGACCTCTGAATCTGTCTCACCCTGGTAAGACCGTGGTGCAACGTCTTGTATGACCGTTCCATCCTGGGACCACAGTCCATCGTTATAATTGCGGAGTCTCACTCCGTCACCTGTTTTGAATGGTGGCAGTGAGCGAGTTCCTTTGTTGTAGTACTTGCTTTGTCTTTCCTTTTGTCTCTGCTTCTTTTGTACCACCTCCTCCGAGTTGTGTGGTGTCAACAAGTCTCTGTTCATTGGCAAGTTTGACCGACGTTTCAACTTTATCAACTATTCCGCTGGAGAATTGCCAATCTGTAGAGGTGTCGTCCGATATATCAGTAAGTTCTCCATAGAATCCTCTCCGCTATCCTGTGATTTCTTCATGAGATTTTGGACAATTTTCACAGAACTTTCAGCTAGACCATTTGACTTGGGTATTGCGGGCTTGAGGAATTGTGCACAAATTCACAGTTCTTTGAAAATTCTGCAAATTCTGCGCTTACATACTGTGGCTCATTGTCACTAAACAGAACACCAGAAATCCCATGTCATGCAAATATGTCTTTCAGACAAGGTATTGAACGATCGGCTGTTCACTATAGTCAAACATTGAACCTCAAAGTAGTTTGAGAAGTAGTCCGTCACCACAATGAAGTTCTTACCGTCCCATGTGAACAAATCGCTTCCCAGCTTTTGTCACGCTCTATTTGGTGATTCATGTGGAAGTAGAGGTTCTGTCTGGTGCTGAGGTTTGTATTTCAGGCAATTTCTGCACTAATTCACAAAATATGTGGTGTCTGCATTCATGCGTGGCCAATACACAACTTCACGAGCACGTTTTTTACATGTTTCCATTCCCAGATGTCCTTGGTGTATCTTGAGCTTCCTCGTGCTTGTGGGAATCCCAATCTTACTTCCCTTGAAAATGACACCGTCGATCACTGACAATTCTTCTCTGCAATTCCAGAACTCACGGACTTCCATGTCACACAAATCTTTATTTGGAGGCCATCCTTTCTGGATCATCTCGATAAGAGGCTTCAAACTATTTTCTGTCTCACATCTGATTTGGTCCATTCTGTCACTAGAGACTGGCATGTTTGATGTCGTCATGTTGACATAAACTTGTACAACTTCTTCTGTAGAAGACTGGACCTCATTAGGATCTGTCGCCCTGGACAGTGCATCAGCTGTTTGCATGAATTTTCCTGGTGTGTACGACACCTTCAGTGTGTATTTCTGGAGTCTGTTCATAAGTCTCTGTATTGTCAGTGGGCAATCATTCACGGACTTGTGAAATAAATGCACAAGTGGTTTACGCTCGGTTTCAACAATCACTGCTTGTCCATATATGAACTGATGGAATCGTTCACACGCAAACATGATGCTGATAACTTTCTTCTCAATTTACGCGTATCGTGTTTAAGCACTTGTCATCGCTCTGGATGCATAGGCTACTGGCTGCCATTCGCCATCATGCTGTTGCAGAACCACACTGAGAAGCATCTTATGAGATTTCGTAGAATTGTTTAGAACGTTTTGAGATCTTGCCATGCCTGCTCTTGCTCTCGTCCCCATTGCCACTCAACAGTCTTATCAAGCAGAATTCGAAGTTTCTCAGTCTTCGTCGACAGGTTGTAGACGAACTTTCCAAGATAATTGACCATTCCTAGAAATCTCTGCACTTCTACCTTTCTACTTGGCCTGGACATGGTCATTATGGCAGAAACCTTTCGCTCATGTGGTTGGACCCCATGTTCCGTCAAGACATCACCAATGAACACAAGCTTCTTCACACCTAACTCACACTTGCTTCGGTTGAGCTATAAGTTGGCCTTTCTCGTGGTTTCCAGCACATCACGCAGTCGCTCATCATACTCCGCCTTTGTACTACCCCACACTATGATGTCATCCACCGTAGTATCTACGCCATCAATATGCTCAAACAGCATGTGGACTTTCTTGTGATACACGTCTGGAGCTGATGATATTCCAAACGGAAGCCTGAGAAACTTGAACCTACCAAATGGAGTGTTAAAGACACACAGGTTTGTACTGTCTTCATCGAGTTTCATTTGCCAAAACCCACTAGACGCGTGTAACTTACTGAAGTATTTGGCATCGCTAAACTGAGCCATTATCTCATCACGTGTTGGTAACTTGTAATGTTCACGCCTACTTGCTCGATTTAGGTCACGTGGGTCAAGACATACCCTGAGATCACCGTTTATCATTTCAACCAACACTAATGAATTAATCCAATCGGTTGGCTCCTCGACCTTTTCAATAACCTCCAGCTTTTCCATGCGTTCAAGTTCATCCCTAAGTTTACCTTTTTGAGCAAATGGTACTTTTCTTGCTGGGTGCACTACAGGTGTGAAATTTTCATCGACCGTGATATAATATTCTCCTTCAAGAAAACCTAACCCCTGGAACACGACCTTGTATTCATCTAACAAGTCTGAGTAATCTACCTGAACTGGTTCATTTTTTACCACTCTTTTCACAAGATCTAGTCGCTCACAGGTGTCAACCCCTAGGATTGCTGGCTTCTTACCAGGTACCACAACAAATGACACATTTACAACCTTCCCTTTATGGGATACTTTTCCAACACACCGGCCCAGAATTGGAATATCTCCACCATCATAACCCTTCAGGGAAACAGTTGTCTTGTGGACTTTAGGTACATGTTTGAAATGCTTTAGGTCATCTTGGGACAGCACATTAGCCTGTGCTCCTGTATCAAGCTTACAGCGAACAATACACCGATTCAGCATCAGTGGGTGGACCCATTCAGAGTGTACCGAGTTAACCAATAGTTCATCAGTTTTCATGTCAACAATGTCAACAAAAAGTTCTGCCTGGTCATCTTCATCATCTACGACATTCATCGACCTCTGGGGACAACATCTGATAAACTGTCCTCGTCTCTGACACTTGATGCACGTCTTGTTATACGCCGGACATCGTCAACGTGCATGCACAAGTCCACAGGAATATTCATCCTGTCGACCTCCTGCTGTGCAATCCTGCTGTGAAGTATACTGCTGTCTAACATGCTGCTGCTTTGGACCTGGCAGGTTCGTACATTTCCTCACAGTGTTCACCGACGTCCCCTCACGCACAAGGTGTAGCTCCTGTGCTTGTGTCTTCACTATTTCTGATGCTTTGCAGATCTGGACAGCTTTTTCCAAATCTAGATCATCAATTCGCAACAGTATCGCCCGCACTGAATTGTCACTTATCCCTCGCACCAACTGGGTCAGAATGAAGGAATTTTCAAGTGGTGACAACTCACACGACCTCATTTTTGACCTCAGTTCCGTGATAAACTGGTAAATTTTCTCCCCTTGTTTCTGTTGGTAGGTGAAGAATTTATGTCTTTCAAATGTCAGGTTCTTCTTGGGTGTACAACATTCTAACTATAAGTTTGTCAACACATGCTTCAACACCATGGACTGACCGGCTATCACTTGATCTTGGGCATCCTTTATGTCCCATGTGAACGTATTGTACAGTTCCAGTGCCTCTCCCCTATAACATGTACCAGTATGGACGTCTTCACTCTCTCCGCTTTCCTGCTGCACATATTTCAACACCATGGACTGGTTGGCTATCACTTGATCTTGGGCATCCTTTATGTCCCATGTGAACATATTGTACAGTTCCAGTGCCTCTCCCCTATAACATGTACCAGTATGGACGTCTTCACTCTCTCCACTTTCCCTGCTGCACATACTTCAACACCATGGACTGGTTGGCTATCACTCGATCTTGGGCATCCTTTATGTCCCATGTGAACATATTGTACAGTTCCAGTGCCTCTCCCCTATAACATGTAGCAGTATGGACGTCTTCACTCTCTCCGCTTTCTCTGCTGCACATACTTCAACACCATGGACTGGTTGGCTATCACTTGATCTTGGGCATCCGTTATGTCCCATGTGAACGTATTGTACAGTTCCAGTGCCTCTCCCCTATAACATGTACCAGTATGGACGTCTTCACTCTCTCCGCTTTCCCTGCTGTACATACTTCAACACCATGGACTGGCTGGCTATCACTTGATCTTGGGCATCCGTTATGTCCCATGTGAACGTATTGTACAGTTCCAGTGCCTCTCCCCTATAACATGTAGCAGTGTGGACGTCTTCACTCTCTCCGCTTTCTCTGCTGCACATACTTCAACACCATGGACTGGTTGGCTATCACTTGATCTTGGGCATCCGTTATGTCCCATGTGAACGTATTGTACAGTTCCAGTGCCTCTCCCCTATAACATGTAGCAGTATGGACGTCTTCACTCTCTCC
The DNA here is from genome assembly GCA_963995525.1 of Escarpia spicata. NCBI lineage: Eukaryota > Metazoa > Annelida > Polychaeta > Sabellida > Siboglinidae > Escarpia > Escarpia spicata. The sequence goes on along the minus strand of OZ023206.1, from coordinate 4,113,739 downwards.
GCTTTCCCTGCTGCACCTGTCGCCTCTAGATATAGTTCACACCCAGTTGTCAGACCCATTCCCTGAGAGCTGCAACCCGGGTGGTGGGGGTAATTTATCCATAGTTCATTGCACAGAGTCAACAACACGCCTTTCAAGTAATTTCAGTCACTTGTTATCGCTCAGTTTTGGGCGATATAACCATCTCAGTTCTATCAATTTCTAGCGTCTAGTTCCAAATATTTCGTGTTTCTTCTGTCACCATGTAATATTACTTAGAAACAACGTACATACAAGATCTAAGTTATGGAAATTAACATCACATCCTTTAATGAAGTGTGATATACTGTGCCTACAAGAGCTTATGCTCACTAAACAACATTGCCATATACTAAACACCTGTCACGATAGTTATGTGGGTTATGGTGTTTCTCCTGTAGATGCATCTTGTGGTATTGTAACTGGTAGGCCGTATGGTGGTGTAGGTTTTTTATGGAAACATTCCCTTGATCAATACATCACCATTCTTGACAAATGCTATGATTGGCTATGCGGCATAAGAATGTGTTGGGGGTAATAAGGAGTATTATCTACTAAACGTATATTTACCTTATGAATGCGAGGAAAACAGGGACAAGTTCAATGATTATATGTCCAAAATTGCTGTATATGTTAATAATATTAATAGATCATGCATCACTATTGTTGGTGATTTTAATGCGGATATTTCCAAGAAATCAGTTTTGGGGAATATCTTACTTGATTTCTGCAAAGAATTTACTCTGGCATGTATGTGATCAAGATATTTTCCCGATAGAAACATATACATACGTTAGTTCTGCCTGGGAAACTACATCATGGCTAGATCATGTCATATGTACCGCTGATGCGAAGGATTGCCTATCTAACATGTCCACACTTTATGACATTATTTATTGTGATCACCACCTGATATTGTTCAGTATAAACAATGATATTGTACCAGAATGTGTCAGTGGTAGAGTCAATACTAATGAGATTAAGCAAGGCGTACAGTGGGACAAATTACACCCACAAGATATTGACGCATACAGAGAATGCACGAACGTTGAATTGAGCAAACTGAATGTTCCACCGGGTGTTAGATGCACTGATCCCAATTGTCATAACTGTAATTATCATGATGATCTCGATGACTTTTACAATTCTATCGTGATTACATTGCAGAGGTGTTGTCACACACTTCGGTCAAATCGCAAAAGTGCTTATAAGTATAATGTTGTACCAGGTTGGAACGAGCGAGTGAAAGAGCTTCATTGTTATTGTACCAATTATTAAAGACAAGAATAGACGAGTAAACGACAAAGGGAATTATAGGCCTATATGTATATCAAACATATTTTCGAAGATAACAGACACTATTATTTTTAACAGAATGGAAATGTACATGGAAACCACTCCTAATCAATTGGGCTTAAGCCTAAACATGGAACGGAGTTATGCGTGTTTGCATTTAAGGAATTATTAAGGTTCTACACTGAACATGGTTCAGCTATGCACGTCGCCTTTTAGATGCATTAAAGGTGTTTGATCATGTCAACCGATATAAACGTTTAACGAAACTAGAACAACGAACTGTACTGAAATATATCCTCTAGTACTCAGTAATGAATTCTATAATCAATGTATATGCATACGATTGGGGAATTCCTAATCGGACTTCTTCTCGGTAGGCAATGGTGTTAAGCAAGGTGGGAAGTTATTCCCTTTACTTTTTAACATTTATATGGATAATCTGAGTATACAACTACACAAAAAACAAATCGGTTGTAGTCCTGGTAACATGGTTGTTAATCATATGTTAATCGCCGATTATTTACTTCTGTTTGCACCTTCTGCTAAAGGACTACAAACACATGTGTTACTCATATGGATGTGAGCATGACGTCCAGTACAATGCGGGTAAATCCCTGGTCATGTA
>OZ023206.1:4029300-4106800 GCA_963995525.1 Escarpia spicata | reverse complement strand
AGACAGACATACACTGACACTCACACAAAACAGAACACAAACGCCCGTCCGCACGTATTTGTGCTCTGCTAATGACGTAAACAAGTAATCCCGGATGTTACATATACTGTTAATATTGTATTAGAAAAAGAAGATATTACAATAGTTGTTATGTTTCATTATTTATTATGGACTTTATTTCAAACACACTATTTGTCATCGGCCTAGTGTTTTGCAGTCGTGCTTGGAGTCTTTCAGTGTTCGGCTGGATAAGGCAGCGACACAAATTGAACATGTTGCTGGTTCACTCGGCATCGTGCAGGTAAAAGCAGTATTACTCATTTTTGTCAGACTTCATTTGAATGAGATGATATATAAGCCATTTACAATATGTACACCTACTGCAATGTTCGGATTACGGAATGTTATGATGAACTTTGTGACTATCATTGGTGCGTGTGTGTGAGTGTGTGTGCGTGAGTTCTTGCGTGCATGTATGCGTGAGTGCGTGAGTGCGTGAGTGCGTGAGTGCGTGAGTACGTGAATGCGTGTGTGCTTGTGTGTCTGTACCAGCGCGCGCGTGTGCGTGCGTGTGTATTTAATACTATCGCAACGTCGTCTCGCTACAGGCGTAGACATAGAAACAAAGACCTACGCCGTGTTTCACAATATAGATAATTGCTGTGTGTGCGAGGGTGGGTGGGTGAGTGGGTGTATGTGTGTGTGTGTGTGGGTGTGGGTGTGTCTGTGTGTGTGCGAGCGCGCGCGCAACACAGTGCGTGCGTGCATAGGCGTATGTGTTTAATAATTAATAATAACTCAACGTCATCTCGTTGTAGGTACTTTGGCTTGTCAGCGTTATGTGGGAACACTGTTGCAAATCTGAAACGAGAGTGCGGCAGCAATAATAATTTGGTGACCGCATTAGAAAGCTTAGCTTTCCAAATGCACCCCCAACGACAAAGGACCTCCATGTTGAATTGGTACTAGGACACATGTGAACGATGTTTCAAGTGGACACCAATCCTGACGAATCATGTCCACGCCAGCCGGAACCAATGGTGCTCCACAATCCTTTGGTTGTAATATTGCAATAACGAAATATTGACAAAATTGACATGTAGCAAAATATTTTGGAATTAAAAAAAATGCGATTAACTCGATCTTAATGTAAATAGTATTTATTGGTATGCTTGTCAATTGCAAATGCAACTTTAATAATGTTTCTGTCATAAATAACACTTATTATTCATTCTGTTTACTAATACGGCTAGGTTCTGCTTTGTGTTTTCTGGCCCTCTGCTTCAATGTGCTGTGTAATGTTCACCTGTTCTTAAAAAAGTGCACATTTCCTTAACCTGCTGATGCTGGATAACGTTGGATAACGTTAAGGAGTGAGTGTTTATAAACCCATATTCAAGGCATTCAGATATATCTACTCTCTGACGGTGGCATTTTAAAATCAGTGATTGCAGCTTCACAGAACATCAGTTATGCATTTACTTAAAATGAAGGAGAATTGAAGCCATAAACAAGTTGTCGAAGCCACCGATTAGATGCAAGACCAAATATTCGCGGATTTTTAATGAAACTATCCAGGTAGATCACGATATGCCTTAAAATAATTGTCCCTGTTTGTAATTTTAGTAAGCCTATAAATTACAAAATGCTAAATTGTTCATAAAGATGACTAATATGCCATTGACGTTTTGCGCCCCACACTCGAATAACTACTCGTTTGTAGTATGGTAGTAGACGGAATATTAATGTGTTCCTTCATATTTCATTGCCACAGTTAATATATGGCAAAACCAGAGATGCTTACAATATATAGGCTTACATTCGATTTACAGCTTCCAAACATAATCGCTGCAACTTTCTATTCGGGTCAAATTTAGATCTAGCTGATTTAATATAATATTTTTCAATTAATACACCAAGGACTTGTCAATACCATGCATCCGAATAAATTATTTTTCAACTGACACCTTTAGACAGGTATTGTCCCATCCAACTAGCATTACTATGTCAAATAATTGTGTTTGGTTCGACGCGCCAGTCTGCTTTCTTGCAAACTCATAACAGTTAGAGTAGTACGACACACTCCCCAACAGAGGTGCCCCTCACCACGTCATCTCTACCATAACACTTAGAGTAGTACGACACACTCCCCAACAGAGGTGCCCCTCACCACGTCATCTCTACCATAACACTTAGAGTAGTACGACACACTCCCCAACAGAGGTGCCCCTCACCACGACGACTCTACCATAACACTTAGAGTAGTACGACACACTCCCCAACAGAGGTGCCCCTCACCACGTCATCTCTACCATAACACTTAGAGTACTACGACACACTCCCCAACAGAGGTGCACATCACCACGTCATCTCTACCATAACACTTAGAGTAGTACGACACACTCCCCAACAGAGGTGCCACTAACCACGTCATCTCTATCATAACACTTAGAGTAGTACGACACACTCCCCAACAGAGGTGCCCCTCACCACGTCATCTCTACCATAACACTTAGAGTAGTACGACACACTCCCCAACAGAGGTGCCCCTCACCACGTCATCTCTACCATAACACTTAGAGTAGTACGACACACTCCCCAACAGAGGTGCCCCTCACCACGTCATCTCTACCATAACACTTAGAGTAGTACGACACACTCCCCAACAGAGGTGCCACTCACCACGTCATCTCTACCATAACACTTAGAGTAGTACGACACACTCCCCAACAGAGGTGCCACTCACCACGTCATCTCTACCATAACACTTAGAGTAGTACGACACACTCCCCAACAGAGGTGCCCCTCACCACGTCATCTCTATCATAACACTTAGAGTAGTACGACACACTCCCCAACAGAGGTGCCACTCACCACGTCATCTCTACCACAACACTTAGAGTAGTACGACACACTCCCCAACAGAGGTGCCCCTCACCACGTCATCTCTACCATAACACTTAGAGTAGTACGACACACTCCCCAACAGAGGTGCCCGTCACCACGTCATCTCTACCATAACACTTAGAGTAGTACGACACACTCCCCAACAGAGGTGCCCCTCACCACGTCATCTCTACCACAACACTTAGAGTAGTACGACACACTCCCCAACAGAGTTGCCCCTCACCACGTCATCTCTACCACAACACTTAGAGTAGTACGACACACTCCCCAACAGAGGTGCCCCTCACCACGTCATCTCTACCATAACACTTAGAGTAGTACGACACACTCCCCAACAGAGGTGCCCCTCACCACGTCATCTCTACCACAACACTTAGAGTAGTACGACACACTCCCCAACAGAGGTGCCCCTCACCACGTCATCTCTACCATAACACTTAGAGTAATACGACACACTCCCCAACAGAGGTGCCCCTCACCACGTAATCTCTACCACAACACTTAGGGTAGTACGACACACTCCCCAACAGTGGTGCCCCTCACCACTTCACCGGTACCACAACTTGATTAACATTCAAAATGGACGGCCGGCGGTCTGGCATAAACGATTGGTAGGCTGGGCGACGCCATTGTTGTTTACGATTTGTTACGTCATTGCAGATTTTTCTGTGCACTTGAACAAAATATCATAGTGTCAAACAAACACGAACATGGTTGTGTTTCATGTCAATTTAATAAAAAATACTATCCACATTTATATTCAAATGACACTCAGACATTTTATGCGTATGCTTTTCCCACTGGCCTGGTTTCATATTAACACCTGTCCCTTTTCAAACCATCATCTGACAGTAGTCACGGCGATGAAGGTGCCTGGTAGCTGTTGAAATTATTGGTTGGTATCACAAAACGCATATTTATTACACGAGTGCCTTTTCTCCTGCCATAATGGTGTGATTCGTTGCCACTAGGCTGCTCGGCTAAACACCTTAGCCAGATGACAGAGCAAGACATCGTTCACGATCTTCTCCAGGGTCAAACCTTTCCAAATCCAAAAAGGCGAGAGGTTGTGTCACAATCACGAATCACGTGAATAAAGAGTAAAACATGATCACAGACATCGCGACTGTGAAACTCCATACTGGATTTGTACAAATGAACTACTCACCCTGTCTCAGTTTAGTTTATTTCCCGTTCATCGCTTCAGACAACACCTCATTCTAGGTCTTAAAGTACTCAAATATGTCACATGGCAGCAAATATAAAACACAATCATTATTGTTTGGCAGCCATATAGGTTTTTGTTCTAATTATACACGTTTCCCAAACTGGGATTTCTAAGGATTTTTAGCATGGTGTTGTGGAGACCTCGTGGAAAACCACTGCGGTAAAATTATGTTACAAGGTGTACCAAGTGAAACTTTAGATTGCCTGGCCTAAAACGCACACTGGTGTAACAATTAACACAAGCACATTCTGAGATAGAATCACGCTCTTTTTCTCTAATTTCTCCGTATTAAGCATTTCATATGTATTATACTGGAGTTACATCAGCTAAGTAAGCATCAGTATTCGCACACGTCTGCTATGACACAAACGCACACGCACACTCACACACACATATACACACACACCGCACATCACACGCACATCACGCACACACAACGCATACACATCCCTCATCCACCGGCATCCTCCTGCCCTACGACAAGAAAGTATGCAAATCAAGAATCAAGAGTCACCCCAGGGTCCTCGATCAACCCCAGGCGGACGTCTCTTTGTTTCGAGCATATCTGACGACGCACATTACCAATAAACATCCATCACATTTAAGCCGGATCCTCGAAGGGGGGTTAGCGTTGAAGATTGGTTGCGGTAATGCTGCTCATTTGCTCTACTTCCTTCCAAAGGCAACTACTTCCCTTCCCCAAATGCGGAACTCTGTTGCATCAGCAGGGGAGGGAGGGGGCATAGGCACACATCGCCCCACAGTATACGGACCTGCATGTACTATGTGTAATTGTACACGCACGCACGCACGCACGCACGCACGAACGTTATCAAGCACGCACACACACTTGGCTTTACGAGGACCACCTTTTCGTTGATGAATGCCAGATCGAATTCTTTGGTGCAATTTTTGATTTCATCTTGACGCATTAGTAGGCAAAATATCAAGTGACATGCATTTACAGCAGGCAAGTGGAACGTAGAAGTGAATAAACATTTAGTCGCATCTGTCCTATTCCATAGCACGCCTGAGTGTACATCGCTGCGTACGTACATGTATACGTACGTACACGCACATACACACACACACAAACACACATACACACACACATACACTCACACGCATACAAACATACATACATACACACACACACACACACACACACACACACACACACACACACACACACACACACACACGCACGCACACACACATACACACACATGTACACACACACACAAACATACACACACACACAGACACACACACACTCACACGCACACGCATACAAACATACACACACACACGCACGCACGCCCGCACACAACTACAAACACACACATACACACACACACACACGACTTTAGTATATCTAGACAGCCATCAGACCGCCGTCTACAAAGAGTGATGTTACGCCGTTGATCATATCTGCCTTGTCACTCAACAAATACAACACGGCGTGGACGACGTCATCTACTTCTGCAAACAAACAAACACACAAACACAAGTGTAGGCCTTTGGCTACTAGTGTGTGGGGGAAGGGCGCGCGTGTGTGTGTGTGTGCGCATGCGTGCAAGCCTGTGCGTTCGTGCGTGCAAGTGTGTGTGCGAGCGTGTGTATGTGAAAGAGAGAGGAGAGAATGAGTGAGTGCATGCGTGCGTGGTGAGTGTGTGTGTGTGTGTGTGTGTATATATATATATATGCACGTGTACTGTCTACTAGGATATATCTTTTTATCTCTCGACGACTTATTAATTAACGATCGTTTAAAGAAGCTCTCGTAAGTTATGCAGATTAGTCGCAACGCTGTCCCAATATGTTTTACAATTACTCAAAAGTGTCGACAAAACAGTTACGTCCTACCTGCAAACTTCCGCTGTGGAGTTCTTGACAGCAATGGGCCACTTTTAACAGGGTCAGACCAACCTGCTTTCCCCATCCGAGTCATCACAATGGTCGGATTCACGCTGTTTACCCGAATCTAAACAAATAGTTTATCTATAATATATGTATCTATATTAATACGATAACGTTGGAGCACTGTGTAGCATATCGGATCTAAGTATATCTACCAAACGGTGATACGTATCAGAAAACACAACGAGCATTGCTTAGTGCATGTTATTTGAAATGGTTTGCTTTTCTCGGAGGCCTTTCTCCTACATGGGAGTATTTAGTGGTGAACCACTCACCTCCAGATGGCGCTACAGTGTGAACAGGTCTACCAAAATACTGTAAAGGTTGTAACAGCTGCCTTTCGTTACACCATGGCTGGGCGTATGCTAGTTGTACTAACATCATTATTATTGTTTTAATTAGGAAAATATTGTTGCAATATCAGCAACTGGTCTCATTAGCAGAATATTCAGAATAATAAAAAGAAGAAGTTCATACGTTTCAGTGAAAATGTTCATTAAGTTGAACAAATAATTTATAATCAATTTGTTATACATAGTATAAATTTGAAACTCAATTTCGACGTCTCAACTACAGTCGGCTGTCTTCAGCAAGGACTGTTCTTCTTCTGCTCGCCAGGTGGTGTGGCGAGCATTCTGTTCAGTGTCGATTTTGTGTGTTCGTGCGTTACTGTTAGTGTTTGCGTGCATTTTCGTGCGTACGATTGTGTGCAAACGCCTACGTGTGCGTGCGCGCGTGTTTGCGTATGGGTGTATGGGTGCTTGTGAGTATTGACGTGTGCGCCTGTGTGCGTGCACGCCCACGCGTGCGTGTGAGTGCGTGTACGTGTATCCACTAACAATGACGTCATGGACTTACCTGATGCGGGCCGAGCTCCAGGGCCATCACCCTAGTGACCTGGTCAAGCGCCCCTTTAGACGCGCAGTACGATAGTCTTCCTACAGCCATGGTAGAAAGTATCGATGAGATGTTGACTACAGCACCGCCTTCGCCTCTCTCGACCATGCATTTGGCAACAACCTTGACAATGTGGAAGATGAACACGAGAGGATCAATATTATATAAAGACCGGTTTACACGAGCGATTCTGTGTAGCACGATAACGTACGATTAAGCTGTGTATGTTTGCGTGCCTGAATGTGTGTGCGTGTGTGCGTGTGTGCGTGTGTGCGTGTGTGCGTGTGTGCGTGTGTGCGTGTGTGCGTACGTGCGTGTGTAAGTGTGCGTGCGTGCGTGCGTGCGTGCGTGCGTGCGTGGGTGCGTGCGTGCGTGCGTGCGTGCGTGCGTGCGTGCGTGCGTGCGTGCGTGCGTGCGTGCGTGCGTGCCTGCCTGCTTTTGTGCGTGCGTATGGAAAAGTTTGGCAAGTTGAAAGCAAAGATTAATTTGGAAGACAATATCTGATCAACGTGCTAATCCGGTTTAGCCTATATGAATAATAGCATAGCACCAGAACTAATTAATACATTTCATATAAAATGCATTTTAATATGTGGAAATATATGAACTTCGTATAAAAAATGCTTAAAGAGTGTCCAACTTCCTTGTTTGTAAGGTCTGGAACTATCCGAATAATTTACCACACGACTGTCGTACTACACACGCATACACACACGCACGCACGCACACACACACGCACGCACGCACGCACGCTCGCTCGCTCGCTCGCACACACACGCTGTTAGATTTTGAAGTGAACAAATCGTACCTGTGACACGTTTATAACCGCTTTGACGTTGACATCAAATTTTCTGAGAAAAAAAATATTTCCAATATTACATACACTGACCGTCCTCAAAGGAAAGTAATTTGTACCAACTTATCGCTATGTGTTCAACGTTGATTTAATATTTCGCTCGACTGTTTACTAAATTGTATTTTTGAGCGAGTTCGAATCTCGTATGAAGAACGTTATTGCCTTCATTATTTTATTGCAGGTACGTTCGTTTCTGTTAGAGCTTACACAGACCATGGTTTATACACATTATAACTGAACCATTGTAGAATATAGAATACATCATTTTATTGCAGGTACGTTTGTCTCTGTTAGAGCTTACACAGACCATGGTTTATACACATTATAACTGAACCATTGTAGAATATAGAATACATCATTTTATTGCAGGTACGTTTGTCTCTGTTAGAGCTTACACAGACCATGGTTTATATACATTATAACTGAACCATTGTAGAATATAGAATACATCATTTTATTGCAGGTACGTTTGTCTCTGTTAGAGCTTACACAGACCATGGTTTATACACATTATAACTGAACCATTGTAGAATATAGAATACATCATTTTATTGCAGGTACGTTTGTCTCTGTTAGAGCTTACACAGACCATGGTTTATACACATTATAACTGAACCATTGTAGAATATAGAATACATCATTTTATTGCAGGTACGTTTGTTTCTGTTAGAGCTTACACAGACCATGGTTTATACACATTATAACTGAACCATTGTCGAATATAGAATACATCATTTTATTGCAGGTACGTTTGTTTCTGTTAGAGCTTACACAGACCATGGTTTATACACATTATAACTGAACCATTGTAGAATATAGAATACATCATTTTATTGCAGGTACGTTTGTCTCTGTTAGAGCTTACACAGACCATGGTTTATACACATTATAACTGAACCATTGTAGAATATAGAATATATCATTTTATTGCAGGTACGTTTGTTTCTGTCAGAGCTTACACAGACCATGGTTTATACACATTATAACTGAACCATTGTAGAATATAGAATACATCATTTTATTGCAGGTACGTTTGTTTTTTGTTAGAGCTTACACAGACCATGGTTTATACACATTATAACTGAACCATTGTAGAATATAGAATTCATCATTTTATTGCAGGTACGTTTGTTTCTGTTAGAGCTTACACAGACCATGGTTTATACACATTATAACTGAACCATTGTAGAATATAGAAGACATTTTATTGCAGGTACGTTCGTTTCAGTTAGCGCTTACACAGACCATGGTTTATACACATTATAACTGAACCATTGTAGAATATAGAATACATTATTTTATTGCAGGTACGTTCGTTTCTGTTAGAGCTTACACAGACCATGGTTTATACACATTATAACTGAACCATTGTAGAATATATAAGACATTATTTTATTGCAGGTACGTTCGTTTCTGTTAGAGCTTACACAAACCATGGTTTATACACATTATAACAGAACCATTGTAGAATATAGAAGACATTATTTTATTGCAGGTACGTTTGTTTCTGTTAGAGCTTACACAGACCATGGTTTATACACATTATAACTGAACCATTGTCGAATATAGAATACATGATTTTATTGCAGGTACGTTTGTTTCTGTTAGAGCTTACACAGACCATGGTTTATATACATTATAACTGAACCATTGTAGAATATAGAAGCCACTATTTTATAGCAGGTACGTTTGTCTCTGTTAGAGCTTACACAGACCATGGTTTATACACATTATAACTGAACCATTGTAGAATATAGAATACATTATTTTATTGCAGGTACGTTTGTTTCTGTTAGAGTTTACACAGACCATGGTTTATGCACATTATAACTGAACAATTGTAGAATATAGTAGACATTATTTTATTGCATGTACGTTTGTTTCTGTTAGAGCTTATATAGACCATGGTTTATACACATTATAACCGAACCATTGTAGAATATTGAAGATATTAATTACAAATATATTAATAATTACAAGGGTATATTATACTGCTATTTGTCCTGGAAAAGGAGAGATCTGAAGTATAAACTTATATGCATTATAACCTACTAGCAAAATGCTCGTTACCTGACTTTATAGATGAATGTTGTGATAGTAATATTTACCAAATGTTAGAAAACAAACAGCATCATTACATAAACACCATAACGCGTTCGCAGATACTCGTTGTTTGTTGAAAATGACGTGGGTCTGAGATAATGTCATGTTCACGCCCATCGACAGGCCCTAGTCTTGATAGTGAAGAACTGTCTTACAATATTGGCATGAGGGAAGACATAAGCATCATTGTGTCAGCGTCTACTCAATATTGTCAAATGATCAAGTTTATGACGCAGGGGCCGTTTTCCCGTCGTTTTTGCCGCGCGTGTGTGATACCTGCGATTGTGAGGTTACGTTTTACGTATTACGGGCACATTATGTTATACGTTCCAGGCAGCTGATTTACCCCATAACAGGTTATAATATTGACATATATGGGGTGTTCTGAAAACAAACATTTGGTCTTACGTCCTATTCTAGGGGTCGTAAATTTATCCCTGAAATTTTGGCGCTCGAGGTCCAAGCCGTCTAAGAGGAATACGTTAACCAACCCGCAGGCATACGCAAATTCGAATATAAGTAGATTTCATTTTTATTTCTTTTAAAATATGATGATATATAATTCCTTTTCGAGCTAGGAGTCTTCGATCTTTTCTCTGGCGCTATTGTTCTGGCTACGGATACGAATTGTAGTCTCTTCCCGAATAATTTCTTTACATATATTGTGACCTGTATGTTCCTGTTCATGTGTTTACTTTGCTATACAATGTGTTAAGTGAATTTACCAAGAAAACTTCTAACACGACGAAATTGCTTAATGCACTGCTACAAGAATGAGAGAACGGTAACATAAATATAGTAATATGGATGTGAATGAAAAATGGATAGACTATACTATATCTTGAGCGACCATTCCTTCCGCCCCAAAAAACGACCTCTCAAGAAAGATGGTCACCTATGTCAGGTGAAATAACATTGAAAAGACGGTTAGGTGGAACGGCGAAATTGGTCGTCAAAGACAGGTGATCACCCAAAGCAGACATCGCGTAAGACAGATTCTACTGTGTACCTGTTCAGTTCGTCTTCATCGGTGTCGAAGAATGAAGGACTCCCGCCAACGCCAGCGTTGTTCACCAGCAGATCGACTGGTCCTATTTCTTCGACGGCTTTTCTAGTGGCTACCCAGTCGGCCAAGTCGACACAAAGTGTGTGAATATCAGGATTCTAAAACAACATTAACGCACTTAATAATTAACTTATAAACTTTTTGAGTTTTGAATGGGCCTTTTTTTAAACAAAAATGCACATTTTGGCATATATAAAATGACATGCTCTCTGCACAAAATCCCTTTATAGCTATATTATTTTCTTTAATAACTATTTAGATACTCATCTTGAACACGACACTTTAATTAAGCATTTTATTAAATGCTTTTATGAGAGATGTTTGGAGTTCTATTGATGCCAAAATCTACATATCTTAAAATGTAAAATGCCTCCAATGACCACCTAACATTAACGATACTAGGGTCATCATCAGATGTCGGTGTACTTTCATTATTTTTAAAAGCGGACAGGTTTCACATATTTTTGTTGACTTGTTATTTTACCGTGACTGTACACCTTTCGCGAGAATAGCCTGTATAATTTGTACTAGACTGCACATTAATATTACGTTTGCTAGTAGATCCGCGTTACAACCTACAGGGCTACGGAAGGCGGGGTTTCCTTGTGTCAAACACATTAGAAATGTGCCAAAAACCATGCGTCAAATAAACACTCTGACTACCTTCAAAACACTCCTTAAAACCAAGGCTTACTTCCAAAAAGGAATTGTGCCTTGTTTATGAAATTTAATAACATTGGCGTCCAGAGCTACAAACCCCAGACGGCATGCAGACAAGGAAGCCTTTGGCGTATTGACAGTCCAATAATTGTCCAACTACGTATAGCCCACCCTCCCCAGATAGCTGTCTATTTTATATTTGAACATATTCACTCTGCTAGCAATAACACAATCACCAGATAAATTGTTCCAGTCATTTATTGACCTCTGAGAGAATGAGTATTTTCTCACATCTAACATACTCTGATCTTTGACTAATGCCGCAGTGTGCCCTCTGGTTCTACTGCCTTCTTTAAGTTTGAAGAAATTATTTCTAACAATAAAACATTATCTTCATAACCATTCAATATTAAAAAAATATTTAATTGGTCTCCTCTTAGTTTCCTAGTCTCTTCGCATTCTAATAGGCGTATTTCATAACTAAGATCTTTCAGTTCAGAAATCAGCTTAGTTGCTCTTCGTTGTACTATGTCTCGCTTACCTATGTCCTTCTTACGAAATGGCCTCCATGTTTCTATTCAATATTCCAAATGACGTCTAACTGTTGCTTTGTACAGTGATACAATCAGTTGTTTGTCCGTATTTGTGACATTTCTACTAAGTAGCCCTAGTATCTGGTTACCCTTTGAAGCAGCAATTCCACATTGCTCTGAAACTTACATGTCAGCACAAACTGTCACTCCTATACACTTTTCCTTTACTCTTTTACCTAACATGGTATCCCCATTATGTATTCTTCGTCCACATTTCCATGTCCTATGTGAATGCATTTACATTTCACAAAATTGAATAACAGTTGCCATTGTTCAGACCATTTGACTAATTTCATTAGATCATCTTGTAAAGTGTGTATAACTGCATCTGGTTTAACTCTTCTGAACGCTTTTGTGTCGTATGCGAATGTCAGTACTTTGATTGATATATCATCATCAAAATCATTTATGTATATCAAGAATAATATAGGTCCCAACACTGACCCCTGTGGCACTCCACTCAAAACTGGTTTCCAGTTTGAAATCTCTCCCCTCAACTATTACGCTGTGTCTTCTGTCTGTCATCCCTGTTTCTATCCGGCTGATCACACCATCCCTTATACCATTTGCTTCAAGTTTAAACAACAATCTCTGATGTGGCACTTTAACAAATGTTTTCTGAATGTCTAAGTAGACAACTTCCATTGGTGACCCATCGTCTACCCACTTTGCAATTTCTTCCAAAAAAACTTAAGAGATTGGTTAGATAAGACCTAGCAGATAAGACCTAGCTTTTAAGAACCCATGCTGAGATTCATTTATTAATTTGTGTTATTAATTTGTGTTTTACAAGGAATTCCATCACGTGGTCTGTTATCAGCATTTCTAGTAATTTGCATAAAACTGATGCTGAGCTAACTGGTCTGTAATTATCTGTCTTGCTCCTCGATCCCTTTTTTAAATAATGGCGTAATGTTGTTTGCTTCTTTCCATTCTAATGGAACGATGCCCTCTTTAAGAGACAAGTTAAAGAAAATAGCAAGTGGTGTATTGATTTGCTCTACAATTTCCTTAGGCAATTTCGGTGGTATCCCGTCAACTCCAGGTGATTCGTTTTCTTGTATCTTCTTAATTTTCCTTCATATCAATTCAGGAGAAACAAACAATTGCCCTAAATCACCTGTTTCATCCCCTTCAAGGTTTGTAACTTGTACTGCCACTGGCAGTGAACTGTAACCTTCTGTGGTAAACATTGAGCTGAAATACTCATGCAGGGCCGCTGCCATCTAAAACTTATCAGATATTACGTTTCCCGCGCTGTTTTCTAGTGGTCCCACTTTATTTCGAACCTTCTGTTTACTCCTTACATAACCGTAGAAACTGTTGCTGTCATTAGTGATATTATTCGCCAACATTTGCTCAGAAGTTCGTTTAGATTTTTTTATTTCGGCTGCAGCTATGTTAATGGCCTATCAGTTCTTGTAGTCTTCTATATATTTCTGTGTCTTTATAAACTCTCCACATAATTTGTTTGTAAGCAAACTTAAGTACAGCCTCCTTTGAAAGGTGTTTCTTCCCGGATCGTTCACCTTGTGTTACGTCTTGTAACAAAACTAGTAATATGCTGACTAAACTTAATGACACAACAAACAACGTGTCAAACAGTTTAATCACCAGACGACTGACAGACGCTGACAGAAACGGCTGCACACAGGCCTAAGTCCCTGTTTATTACCGACCGGTGCCGGATAAAACCGCACTGTACCTAACATCTTGCATTTTCAGAGGAACAAATCTTTCAATAATGCCCTCAATCTCATCTTTTAAAACGGTCCAACATTTTGTTGCTGTCTTCTTCTTAATTATGATAGTCCAATCTATGTGTGCTAAATATTTTCTCATCAGTGTATATTTGCCTTTGGTTGAAGTTTCTCCTCCGTTGCTTTTTATTATTATACCCTCGTTAAACTTTCATATTAAAATGGATCTGGTTATGGTCACTAGATCACAGAAGTCCGTATACTTTCATATGATCAACTAATTCCTTCTGAGAAGAGATCACTAAATCCAACACATCCCCACCTCTGGTTGGTTCCAAAACATGTTCAGTAAGAAAACAGTCCTGTATTACAAGCAGAAACTGTTGGCCATCACATCATCCTCTTGTCGTAAGCTAGGGCTACGATAAACTAGTCATATTGTTAATGTTGACTTTCTGGTAACTACGTTGCGCCAAATAGCTTCCTCGCGATCTGCTTCACTTTTCAGTTGTACTTCATATGCCTGTATAGATTCTTTAATATACAGAATGACCCCGCCTACCCTTCTTTCTTGCCTGTCCTTTCTAAACATGATAGAGCTGGTTCAGTTGTACGTCATATGCCTGTATGGATTCTTTGATATACAGAATGACCCCGCTTACCCTTCTCTCTTGTCTGTCCTTTCTAAACATGATAGAGCTGGTTCAGTTGTACGTCATATGCCTGTATGGATTCTTTGATATACAGAATGACCCCGCCTACCCTTCTCTCTTGTCTGTCCTTTCTAAACATGATAGAGCTGGTTCAGTTGTACGTCATATGCCTGTATGGATTCTTTGATATACAGAATGACCCCGCCTACCCTTCTCTCTTGTCTGTCCTTTCTAAACATGATAGAGCTGGTTCAGTTGTACGTCATATGCCTGTATAGATTCTTTAATATACAGAATGACCCCGCCTACCCTTCTCTCTTGTCTGTCCTTTCTAAACATGATAGAGCTGGTTCAGTTGTACTTCATATGCCTGTATAGATAATTTAATATACACAATGACCCCGCCTACCCTTCTCTCTTGTCTGTCCTTTCTAAACATGATAGAGCTGGTTCAGTTGTACTTCATATGCCTGTATAGATTCTTTAATATATAGAATGACCCCGCCTACCCTTCTCTCTTGTCTGTCCTTTCTAAACATGATAGAGCTGGTTCAGTTGTACGTCATATGCCTGTATGGATTCTTTGATATACACAATGACCCCGCCTACCCTTCTCTCTTGTCAGTCCTTTCTAAACATGATAGAACTGGTTCAGTTGTACGTCATATGCCTGTATGGATTCTTTGATATACACAATGACCCCGCCTACCCTTCTCTCTTGTCTGTCCTTTCTAAACATGATAGAACTGGTTCAGTTGTACGTCATATGCCTGTATGGATTCTTTAATATATAGAATGACCGCGCCTACCCTTCTTTCTTGTCTGTCCTTTCTAAACATGATAGAGCTGGTTCAGCATCTACCATGTCTTCGTGTGCCCATGATTGTGTGATTCCTATTACATCTGGGTCAATATCTGCTACCATAATTTCTAAATCGCTTCTCAAAATGCTTATGGCATTTAAGCATATACATCTAACGTCATTTTTATGAATATTTGTTGAACCTTTCCTTGTAGATTTGCTCGTACCATATCTTTGAGTTGGCTCTACGTATCCCCCCTGCGCATCTAGTTTAAATACTCAACTGTGCCTTTACCTTCATCTATGCACCTGATGAACTTACTCCCTAGGACTGCACCCTTAAACAGACCTTCCGTCCCTATAAAGCCTGCCCACATGTATAAAAAGCCGACTCCTTCCTCCATATACAACTTCTGTAACAATGGGTAAATGGCCATTCTTCTACCATTCTTGCAGTACTGTCCCCTGCCACCCATTTTCGGCAATATACAATGAACATGTACTGCGTTAATATAAATATCTTTGCATTTATGGATTTATTATATAATACATTTTAATTTTTTTTTAAATATATTATAACTATTTATTTAATCACCATAATATTTCAGAAACGATGTAATGTATTTTAATTATTTAATATAATTACGTCTTTTAATCTGAAGCTATGAACTATGAATGGGCTGGTCCCGGATATATGGCGCTTTGCAAATGTTACTACTAATAAAAAGTCTAAAAAAATAAACGCTACCTCAGTTTTCAATTGATCCAAATCTGCCTGTGTTCGACTCAGGGCAGTTGTTTCAGCCCCTCCGGCTGCCAGAGCCATCGCAATGCCATATCCGATCCCTGCAATATTAGGGAACAGTACATAACGACGTACTGACAAACTCAGATGATGTATTCATTCAACGAGTCATTTTTCCGGGAATACACAGAGGCAGATGTCTACGTCGGATTCCACACACGAATGATATAAATTCTGTGTGTGTGTGTGTGTGTGTGTGTGTGTGTGTGTGTGTGCGTGTATGCCTGTGCGCGTGCGCGTGCGTGTGCGCGTGCATATGGTGTGTGGGTGTGCGTGTGAGTGTGTGCGTGTGCGTGAGCGTGTGAGTATGTGTGTGTTATGCGAATTAAACCTGTTAAGCTTTGCATACCAGTTTGATACATGTTCGTGCTGGACGATGATGATTACGTACCTTTGTTATTCAAGCTAATTAAGATTTTTTTGTATGAATACCTCATAATTATGCTACGTAACTCGTCCACTGATTAGGTGGGAACGGTTTGCGTAATTTGGATCGTAATTTGATCGCTAACAGAAAGGGTAATGGTAGGTTGAATGTCGAGAAGAAACGGAACTAGTTACGGATTTGTCGTGTGGTATTAGATGATCCAGTGAAAGTATGGCGGCCGAAATGCAATACATCTAGATGAAGTAACATAACATATTATATCCATGCATACACACACACGCATACGTACACATACACGTACACACACACGTACGCACATACACGCACATACGCGCACACACACTCGCACACACACACACACACACACACACACACACACACACACACACACACACACACACACACACACACACACACACATGCTCGAAATAGCCTCCCGACATTGCTTGACGACTTGCCTACACTCTCGAATCCTAGCCTATTGTCGGAAGAGTAAGATAGTATTATTTATCAGCTTACTTTTACGAGCACCAGTGATGGCATTTTAACCAGCCTACCTTTACCAGCACCGGTGACCAGAGCGCGCTTTCCTTCGAAGCGGATGTTCATGCCTTGTTTCGAAGACAAAATGACAACTGACCTAGTTCTACGGTGCGAGTGTCGGCGCCAGTGTTGAAGCGCCTACATGTTGCTGATGCGCCGTCCAAAGTCCAAACTGACTAGCTCTTATATAGCTCTTATATAACTCTTAGCAACTTCTTAATGGGCTAAAGCAGACTATTATATAGTACGCATTTTCTACACTAGGCAAATGATCTGAAAATATCACATCATGGTATATGCAAATCTTACAAGCTGGCGTCCATGGCAACCCGGATAACTCTTTCTATTGTGATTCATTCAATGTGTAGTGAGCTATTTGGAGAAAATTGTGCCAGGACTTTTCCAAGATTTTTCAACATCTGCATAATCAGCTATACATATATTTAGTAACAACAGAACTACAGCTAAAGTTGATATTAACATGTGTGGAATATTAAGGCACATGTGTGTAGTAAATTTGAAATCGATATTAAAGATAACATTGAAAGGAAAGCGAAAAACACACCAACATATATTAGCATTTAGTTTGTTTCTTGATCGAGGGTATACAAAAATTCAAACTATTACTTACACATTTTGTACGTGGCACATCACCATCAGTTTTACAGAAACACAATCCCAGTTCATTTCCAAATAAAATGGCACTAGATTTTCCAAAAAAAACAAGGTAATATGCTGCATACAAAACCAACACGCTAATGCTACCCGCTTCATTTTTCATAACTGCCATCCTACATTTTCATGCGCAAAACATGACCCGCAGCGACCATCGGCTACTTATCTTTATTGTCGAAAATGACACAATCTTCCAACTCGAGGATTTCAGTGGACTTTTGGTAATGCCGACATGTAGTATACGCTAAAAACACCATTGTAATTTATTTGAGATTGACCTTTTTGCGGTGAACATTGACTTGACGTATCTAGAAAGATACTGTTTTCATTTATCAGGGCAAAGTCGAGCTAGACCGTATTGTATAATTATTACATGAATGTGTTTATTTTATTATTGTACGAAAACGTATTGGTGAAATAGTTAACAAAACACATTCTGTGAAAATATCGAGCCCTCATTCTCTACTTTGCGCTTTGATGAGAGTGGGGACATTGAATGTGGGGACAATGACTGGACGAGGAAGGGAGTTGGCGGATCTGATGGAGAGGAGGAGGGTGGGAGTGCTGTGTGTGCAGGAGACTCGGTGGAAGGGGAACAAAGCGAGAGAGTTGGGAGGAAACTGCAAGCTGCTATATAGTGGAACAGATGAGCGAGGGCGAAATGGGGTGGGGATAGTGCTACACAAAGAACTTAAAGATAGCCTAGTGAGTGTGAGCAGAAGGAACGATCGATTGATGAGTGTCAAGCTGGGCTTAGGTGAGACGGTGGTTAACATCATATGCGCGTATGCCCCCCAAGTGGGCTGTGAAGAGGAGGAGAAGGAAACCTTCTGGAGACAGATGGATCAAGAGCTCAGGTCGATACCAGAGAGAGAAAGGGTGATTGTAGGCGAAGACCTAAACGGTCACGTGGGAATGAGTAGAGATGAGATTGAGAGGATACACGGTGGCTGGGGAGTGGGAGAGAGGAACGAGGAAGGCGAAAGGGTAGTAGGCTTTGCGATGGCATTTGATTTGGCGATAGGGAATACTTTCTTCGAGAAGAGAGCGAGCCAGTTGGTGACCTACAGGAGTGGAGGAAGAGAAAGTCAAATAGACTTCCTAATGTTTAGAAGATCCCATCTGAAAGAAGCTAAGAACTGCAAGGTCATAAACGGGGAAAGTGTGGCGGCACAACACAAAGTACTGGTGATGGACTGGGAGATTAAGTGTAATAAGAAAAGAAGACCAGAGCAGGTGACACCGAAGATCAAGTGGTGGAGATTGAAAGAAGAGGGCCCAAAGACGCAGTTTAGGAAGAAAGTGTTGGAGGAAAGGAGATTGTTGGACAACGTACAGGAATGGTGGGAGGAGAACAGCAAGGTGATATTGAGAGCGGGAAAGGAGGTGCTGGGCATGACAACAGGAAAGAGACCCCCTGGGGACAAGGAGACATGGTAGTGGAATGATGAGGTGAAGGATGCGATAAGAGCTAAGAAAGAGGCTAAGAAGAAGTGGGAAACATCAGGAAAGCATGAAGACAGAGACAGGTATCGGCAGGCAAACAAAGAAGCAAAGAAAGAAGTAGCAAGATCAAAGACACAGGCAATGGACGAGGTGTACGGGGAGCTGGGAACACCGGAGGGAGAAAGAAAGATATATAGAATAGCAAAGGCTCGCGACAAATCGACCAAAGATTTCACACAGATAAGACAGATAAAGGATGGACAAGGAGTGGTTCTATGGGAACAGGATAAGATCAAGGATCGGTGGAAAGGATATTTCGATAATATGCTAAACGTAGAGAACCCGAGGGCAATCTTTGACGATGGAGTGCCAAATGAAGGCTTAACACCAGGAATTATCAGGGAGGAAGCAGAGGTGGCACTGAAAAGAATGAAAACTGGGAAGGCGATGGGACCAGACGGAATTCCAGTGGAGGTCGGGAAGAGTTTGGGAGAAAAGGGGGTCGATATGCTGTGGGATCTGATGCAGAAGATATACGTACAAGAGCAAATGCCAGAGGAATGGAGAAACAGTGTCATCGTGCCTATTTTCAAGGAGAAGGGAGACATCCAGGAATGTGGCAATTACAGAGGCATCAAGTTGATGTCGCACACCATGAAGGTTTGGGAAAGGGTAATTGACAGAAGGCTGAGGGAGGAGACAAGCATAGGTGAGGAGCAGTTCGGTTTTATGCCGGGCAGAGGAACAACGGACGCCATATTTGCAGCAAGGCAGTTGATGGAGAAACACCGGGAGATGCAGAAGGAACTGCACATGGTCTTCATTGATTTAGAGAAGGCATACGATAGAGTGCCACGACAGGAGGTTTGGAGGTGTATGCGGGAGCAGGGTGTGCCTGAAAAGTATGTACGCCTTATAAAAGACACATATGAAGACGCAAGGACGCAAGTCAAGAGCAGTGTAGGACTGACAGGCAAGATCACCGTTAGAGTGGGGCTGCACCAGGGGTCCTCACTGAGTCCTTACCTGTTTGACTTGATTATGGATGAATTGGGCCGGGGCATCAAAGAACAGCCCCCCTGGTGTATGCTGTTTGCAGACGACATCGTGCTGTGCAGTACCAGAAGAGAGGAGGTGGAAAGGAAGCTTGAGGAATGGAGAAGTGCAATGGAAGATCGAGGACTAAAGATTAGTAGAACGAAGACGGAATACCTGAGGTGCAACGAAAACAATGACCTAGAGATCCGGTTACAGGGCGAGATAGTGAAGAGAGTGAAGACATTCAAATATCTAGGATCGACATTGGCGGATGATAGAGAATTGGATGCGGAAGTCACTCATAGAATGCAGAGCGGGTGGAAGAACTGGAAGAGAGTATCTGGAGTGCTGTGTGACAGAAGAATGAACGTGAAGATCAAGGGAAAAGTGTACAGGACAGTGGTAAGGCCAGCACTGATGTACGGGGCGGAGACATGGGCGGTCAAGAAGACACAGGAAAAGAAGTTGGATGTCGAAGAAATGCGAATGCTACGATGGATGTGCGGAGCCACAAAGATTGACAAGATAAGAAACGAAAGAATCAGAGGGACAACGAAAGTGGGGGAAATATCAAAGAAAGTCCAAGAAAGTAGGTTGAGATGGTATGGACACGTAATGAGAAGAGAGGAGAATTATGTAGGAAGCAGAGCGATGGAAATGAAAGTGCAAGGGAAGAGGGGGAGAGGAAGGCCGAAGAGGATGTGGTTAGACAGTGTGAGGGCAGATCTCAGGGAGAAAGGACTGTCGGGGGAAGAAGTGCACGACCGAGCGATATGGAGGCGAATGACATCATCATACAACGACCCCACGTAAAAAGTGGGACAAAGATTAAGAGAAAGATTCTCTACTTTGCGCATACTTGTCTCATAAAGATTTTAAGCAACATCATTCGGGTGTTACGTCAGATAGACATGCATCGATATTAGCGCAGGTGTATTATAATACAATACAAAAATGTTTACGCCAGAACATAGCGTAAACGATCCAATAATGATTATAGAGTGTAGACAACCCTAAGACCACCGTCTACAAAGATTGACGTTACGCCGTTGATCATGTCTGCCTTGTCACTCAACATGTACAACACGGCGTAGACGATGTCCTCCACTTCTGCAAGGAAACAAACACACAAACAAACAAATACCTATCTACGCGTACGTGTGTGTGCATGTGTGTGCGTGTGCACGTGTGCGTGCGTTTGTGTGTGTGTGTGTGCGTGCGTGTGTGTGCGTGCGTGCAAGCGCGCATATGTGAGTGGGTGGGTGTTTTTGAAAGAGAGAGAGGGAGGAGAACGTGAGTGCATGCGTGCGTTCGTTCGTGCGTGTATGTGTGGCGATACTATAGCAATAGTGAATAGTATCGCAACAGTAATTACAGCTATACTAATATATCTACAGTCGGAAGTGTCTAAGTATTGACCTTGGCTGGTGCAGATCTCACATGCTCCACTTGCCCTACTCTAGTTCACTGGAGATATATTAGTACAGTGCGAAGTGTATAAGTATTGACCTTGGCTGGTGGAGATCTCACGTGCTCCACTTGCCCTACTCTAGTTCACTGGAGATATATTAGTACAGTGGGAAGTGTATAAGTATTGACCTTGGCTGGTGCAGATCTCACATGCTCCACTTGCCCTACTCTAGTTCACTGGAGATATATTAGTACAGTGGGAAGTGTATAAGTATTGACCTTGGCTGGTGGAGATCTCACGTGCTCCACTTGCCCTACTCTAGTTCACTGGAGATATATTAGTACAGTGGGAAGTGTATAAGTATTGACCTTGGCTGGTGGAGATGTCACATGCTCCACGTGTCCTACTCTAGTTCACTGGAGATATATTAGTACAGTGGGAAGTGTACAAGTATTGACCTTGGCTGGTGGAGATCTCACGTGCTCCACGTGCCCTACTCTAGTTTACTGGAGATATATGCATTTATAAAACGAAAGGTAAACATATTCTGTGCAGTGCTTGTCTTGTTTTACACATTGTCTATGTTAATTTACAGACATACAACATTTTGTGAACATGTCATAATAATTATTCGTATTACTGCTATATACGATATGTTTTCTACAGTCAATATTCACATTGTTTTCATTTTGGGGGAGGACAATGATTATACATTTTCTTTTCACTACCTTTAGTTTCAGTCGTTTTACATTTATATTTTTGAGGCAGTGCATACTATATAATATTTCCCTCAAAAATATGCTGTAATTTATTTTTACACATTTTGTTCTGATGCTATAGGTACGTTGTGTTGTACATGCAGGCGAAATATTCGTTTATTCTTTTTTACAGAATATATTTGCTGTGGGCATAGCTTGTGCAGCTATTTCACAACGACTAGTCCATGTGTATATGACGAGTGCTGTCAACACAGAGCACTAATTGTTCATGCAAATTTCCAATGTAATTGATAACGCATACATCGACTTGGTATTGATTCTATGACATTTCACTGCTACTGCGTATGTACACAGAACTCCCTAGGTTTCAGTTCGGTTTCATCGGTGTCGGAGAAAGTAGGAAGCCCCCAACGCAGGCGTTGTTCACCTGCAGATCGACTGGTGCGATTTGTTCGTCTGCTTTCCTGAAAGTTGCCCAGTCGGTCAAATCAACACAAACGGTGTGAATATCGGGGTTCTAAAAATACATAATAACATAACTTCAAATTCTCCCCGACCTTCGTCGTTTTTTAACAAACACCGAGTATGTGCGAGCGCATTATGGTGTTTATGCAATGATGCTATGTATTTTCAAAAAATTTGTAAATATCATTATCACGACTGTCAACTACTAAGGTATCCCGTCAGGTGACGGGCATTTTTGCTAGTATTAATAACCAGCGTTCGACATAACTGCACGCCCACGAATACTTGTGCCCGGGGCCCGTTAATCTTCCGTCGGATCAGCAACTGCCGCAAGTCACGGACCCGGTTGGCTCGCTCTTTCCGTCTGTCTGTCTGTCTGTGTGTGCGTGCGTTCGTGCGTGTGTGCGTGCGTCAGTGTACGAGTGACTATGACGGTCTATTGATTGAAGAGGCGCAGTCGTGGAGGCACACACTGGAGTAACTATGCCTGCGCTGAAGGAGTGCCGTGTCGCCATCTAGAGGTAGCCGTCTGAGGAAGACTGCTGAAAGCAGCCAAAACGACACGGGGAAAAAAGTAGACTGACTGTGAAATATGTAAAAATATCACTCATTTGAACCATCCTGTTTTAAGCAACATCATTCGGGTGTTACGTCAGATAGACATGCATCGATATTAGCGCAGGTGTATTATAATACAATACAAAAATGTTTACGCCATAACATAGCGTAAACGATCCAATAATGATTATAGAGTGTAGACAACCCTAAGACCACCGTCTACAAAGATTGACGTTACGCCGTTGATCATGTCTGCCTTGTCACTCAACATGTACAACACGGCGTAGACGATGTCCTCCACTTCTGCAAGGAAACAAACACACAAACAAACAAATACCTATCTACGCGTACGTGTGTGTGCATGTGTGTGCGTGTGCACGTGTGCGTGCGTTTGTGTGTGTGTGTGTGCGTGCGTGTGTGTGCGTGCGTGCAAGCGCGCATATGTGAGTGGGTGGGTGTTTTTGAAAGAGAGAGAGGGAGGAGAACGTGAGTGCATGCGTGCGTTCGTTCGTGCGTGTATGTGTGGCGATACTATAGCAATAGTGAATAGTATCGCAACAGTAATTACAGCTATACTAATATATCTACAGTCGGAAGTGTCTAAGTATTGACCTTGGCTGGTGCAGATCTCACATGCTCCACTTGCCCTACTCTAGTTCACTGGAGATATATTAGTACAGTGGGAAGTGTATAAGTATTGACCTTGGCTGATGGAGATCTCACGTGCTCCACTTGCCCTACTCTAGTTCACTGGAGATATATTAGTACAGTGGGAAGTGTATAAGTATTGACCTTGGCTGGTGCAGATCTCACATGCTCCACTTGCCCTACTCTAGTTCACTGGAGATATATTAGTACAGTGGGAAGTGTATAAGTATTGACCTTGGCTGGTGGAGATCTCACGTGCTCCACTTGCCCTACTCTAGTTCACTGGAGATATATTAGTACAGTGGGAAGTGTATAAGTATTGACCTTGGCTGGTGGAGATGTCACATGCTCCACGTGTCCTACTCTAGTTCACTGGAGATATATTAGTACAGTGGGAAGTGTACAAGTATTGACCTTGGCTGGTGGAGATCTCACGTGCTCCACGTGCCCTACTCTAGTTTACTGGAGATATATGCATTTATAAAACGAAAGGTAAACATATTCTGTGCAGTGCTTGTCTTGTTTTACACATTGTCTATGTTAATTTACAGACATACAACATTTTGTGAACATGTCATAATAATTATTCGTATTACTGCTATATACGATATGTTTTCTACAGTCAATATTCACATTGTTTTCATTTTGGGGGAGGACAATGATTATACATTTTCTTTTCACTACCTTTAGTTTCAGTCGTTTTACATTTATATTTTTGAGACAGTGCATACTATATAATATTTCCCTCAAAAATATGCTGTAATTTATTTTTACACATTTTGTTCTGATGCTATAGGTACGTTGTGTTGTACATGCAGGCGAAATATTCGTTTATTCTTTTTTACAGAATATATTTGCTGTGGGCATAGCTTGTGCAGCTATTTCACAACGACTAGTCCATGTGTATATGACGAGTGCTGTCAACACAGAGCACTAATTGTTCATGCAAATTTCCAATGTAATTGATAACGCATACATCGACTTGGTATTGATTCTATGACATTTCACTGCTACTGCGTATGTACACAGAACTCCCTAGGTTTCAGTTCGGTTTCATCGGTGTCGGAGAAAGTAGGAAGCCCCCAACGCAGGCGTTGTTCACCTGCAGATCGACTGGTGCGATTTGTTCGTCTGCTTTCCTGAAAGTTGCCCAGTCGGTCAAATCAACACAAACGGTGTGAATATCGGGGTTCTAAAAATACATAATAACATAACTTCAAATTCTCCCCGACCTTCGTCGTTTTTTAACAAACACCGAGTATGTGCGAGCGCATTATGGTGTTTATGCAATGATGCTATGTATTTTCAAAAAATTTGTAAATATCATTATCACGACTGTCAACTACTAAGGTATCCCGTCAGGTGACGGGCATTTTTGCTAGTATTAATAACCAGCGTTCGACATAACTGCACGCCCACGAATACTTGTGCCCGGGGCCCGTTAATCTTCCGTCGGATCAGCAACTGCCGCAAGTCACGGACCCGGTTGGCTCGCTCTTTCCGTCTGTCTGTCTGTCTGTGTGTGCGTGCGTTCGTGCGTGTGTGCGTGCGTCAGTGTACGAGTGACTATGACGGTCTATTGATTGAAGAGGCGCAGTCGTGGAGGCACACACTGGAGTAACTATGCCTGCGCTGAAGGAGTGCCGTGTCGCCATCTAGAGGTAGCCGTCTGAGGAAGACTGCTGAAAGCAGCCAAAACGACACGGGGAAAAAAGTAGACTGACTGTGAAATATGTAAAAATATCACTCATTTGAACCATCCTGTTTTAAGCAACATCATTCGGGTGTTACGTCAGATAGACATGCATCGATATTAGCGCAGGTGTATTATAATACAATACAAAAATGTTTACGCCATAACATAGCGTAAACGATCCAATAATGATTATAGAGTGTAGACAACCCTAAGACCACCGTCTACAAAGATTGACGTTACGCCGTTGATCATGTCTGCCTTGTCACTCAACATGTACAACACGGCGTAGACGATGTCCTCCACTTCTGCAAGGAAACAAACACACAAACAAACAAATACCTATCTACGCGTACGTGTGTGTGCATGTGTGTGCGTGTGCACGTGTGCGTGCGTTTGTGTGTGTGTACGTGCGAGTGTGTGCGTGCGTGCAAGCGCGCATATGTGAGTGGGTGGGTGTTTTTGAAAGAGAGAGAGGGAGGAGAACGTGAGTGCATGCATGTGTGCGTACGGGTATACATGGTGCATGCGTGCGTTCGTTCGTGCGTGTATGTGTGGTGATACTATAGCAATAGTAATAATGAGTGAATAGTATCGCAACAGTAATTACAGCTATACTAATATATCTACAGTCGGAAGTGTATAAGTATTGACCTTGGCTGGTGCAGATCTCACATGCTCCACTTGCCCTACTCTAGTTCACTGGAGATATATTAGTACAGTGGGAAGTGTATAAGTATTGACCTTGGCTGGTGGAGATCTCACGTGCTCCACTTGCCCTACTCTAGTTCACTGGAGATATATTAGTACAGTGGGAAGTGTATAAGTATTGACCTTGGCTGGTGGAGATGTCACATGCTCCACGTGTCCTACTCTAGTTCACTGGAGATATATTAGTACAGTGGGAAGTGTATAAGTATTGACCTTGGATGGTGTATATCTCACATGCTCCACTTGCCCTACTCTAGTTCACTGGAGATATATTAGTACAGTGGGAAGTGTATAAGTATTGACCTTGGCTGGTGCAGATCTCACATGCTCCACTTGCCCTACTCTAGTTCACTGGAGATATATTAGTACAGTGGGAAGTGTATAAGTATTGACCTTGGCTGGTGGAGATCTCACGTGTTCCACTTGCTCTACTCTAGTTCACTGGAGATATATTAGTACAGTGGGAAGTGTATAAGTATTGACCTTGGCTGGTGGAGATCTCACGTGCTCCACTTGCCCTACTCTAGTTCACTGGAGATATATTAGTACAGTGGGAAGTGTATAAGTATTGACCTTGGCTGGTGGAGATGTCACATGCTCCACGTGTCCTACTCTAGTTCACTGGATATATATTAGTACAGTGGGAAGTGTATAAGTATTGACCTTGGCTGGTGGAGATGTCACATGCTCCACGTGTCCTACTCTAGTTCACTGGAGATATATTAGTACAGTGGGAAGTGTATAAGTATTGACCTTGGCTGGTGGAGATGTCACATGCTCCACTTGCCCTACTCTAGTTCACTGGAGATATATTAGTACAGTGGGAAGTGTATAAGTATTGACCTTGGCTGGTGGAGATGTCACATGCTCCACGTGTCCTACTCTAGTTCACTGGAGATATATTAGTACAGTGGGAAGTGTATAAGTATTGACCTTGGCTGGTGGAGATGTCACATGCTCCACGTGTCCTACTCTAGTTCACTGGAGATATATTAGTACAGTGGGAAGTGTACAAGTATTGACCTTGGCTGGTGGAGATCTCACGTGCTCCACGTGCCCTACTCTAGTTTACTGGAGATATATGCATTTATAAAACGAAAGGTAAACATATTCTGTGCAGTGCTTGTCTTGTTTTACACATTGTCTATGTTAATTTACAGACATACAACATTTTGTGAACATGTCATAATAATTATTCGTATTACTGCTATATACGATATGTTTTCTACAGTCAATATTCACATTGTTTTCATTTTGGGGGAGGACAATGATTATACATTTTCTTTTCACTACCTTTAGTTTCAGTCGTTTTACATTTATATTTTTGGGACAGTGCATACTATATAATATTTCCCTCAAAAATATGCTGTAATTTATTTTTACACATTTTGTTCTGATGCTATAGGTACGTTGTGTTATACATGCATGCGAAATATTCGTTTATTCTTTTTTACAGAATATATTTGCTGTGGGCACAGCTTGTGCAGCTCTTTCACAACGACTAGTCCATGTGTATATGACGAGTGCTGTCAACACAGAGCACTAATTGTTCATGCAAATTTCCAATGTAATTGATAACGCATACATCGACTTGGTATTGATTCTAGGACATTTCACTGCTACTGCGTATGTACACAGAACTCCCTAGATTTCAGTTCGGTTTCATCGGTGTCGGAGAAAGTAGGAAGCCCCCAACGCAGGCGTTGTTCACCTGCAGATCGACTGGTGCGATTTGTTCGTCTGCTTTCCTGAAAGTTGCCCAGTCGGTCAAATCAACACAAACGGTGTGAATATCGGGGTTCTAAAAATACATAATAACATAACTTCAAATTCTCCCCGACCTTCGTCGTTTTTTAACAAACACCGAGTATGTGCGAGCGCATTATGGTGTTTATGCAATGATGCTCTGTATTTTCAAATTTTTGGTAAATATCATTATCACGACTGTCAACTACTAAGGTATCCCGTCAGGTGACGGGCATTTTTGCTAGTATTAATAACCAGCGTTCGACATAACTGCACGCCCACGAATACGTATGCCCGGGGCCCGTTAATCTTCCGTCGGATCCGCAACTGCCGCAAGTCACGGACCCGGTTGGCTCGCTCTTTCCGTCTGTCTGTCTGTCTGTGTGTGCGTGCGTTCGTGCGTGTGTGCGTGCGTCAGTGTACGAGTGACTATGACGGTCTATTGATTGAAGAGGCGCAGTCGTGGAGGCACACACTGGAGTAACTATGCCTGCGCTGAAGGAGTGCCGTGTCGCCATCTAGAGGTAGCCGTCTGAGGAAGACTGCTGAAAGCAGCCAAAACGACACGGGAAAAAAGTAGACTGACTGTGAAATATGTAAAAATATCACTCATTTGAACCATCCTGTCTGATGAACCTCTTCACTCAAAATTTTTAAGAACACACTACAACTTTGACTAAAATCATTCGTGAAATATCAACACTAAGCGAATCCAGGACCTAGTCATAAATTATACAAATTATAGCTTAGGCCCAGCCCTAGGCTAGCCCTGTCCCTGGCCAAACATAGGCAATGGCATTTATTGAAAGTATGCTGGTCTGAAACGTTATACCTGTCTGCGTCTGAATGCGTGCAAAAGCGCTGTCTCAGTCAAATGCAGCTTAACCAACTTTTTTTATTAGTAGTTAAACCAAATATGCTAAAATTTGTTCAAAATATACTCGTGAAACAGCATCCACTCTTCCTGAATGCGGTCAGCGGGTCGGATGATACTTGTTCTTTTTCTTTTTTCGACGCGTTGATCGTTAGCGACCACTCCGCCAAGCAAGCTGGCGCGATGCGCTCGATCTCGTCGAGGAACGAACGAGAAGAGCTGACCAAGTCCGTGTTGTCAGCCTACTCGACGTCCAGCGGTAGGGTGGCGTCGGTTGGTGGACGTGTCGGGAGGCGCGATCGAAGGTCACGGAGTGCCGCTTCGAGGTACACAGTGACTAACACCGGGCTGAGGGTGTCGCCTTGCAGCATACCGATGGATGTCGCGAATGAAGGACAAGCGCCTCATGTTGAGAGACGCGGCTCGAGCGACGTGGCGGTAGTAGGAAGCGAATCATCCGCAGTTCCGACTCGCCGATGAACGTTTGTAGTGTAGCAAGCAGCTTGTTACGACGTATGGTGTCGAAGGCGCGACTTAGGTCGATGCCGAGGAATTCGATCGACCCGCGCTGACGCTGCGCTTTCGCACATAGCCAACGAGACCCAAAGACTACGTCGCTCATGCTGCGTCCGCGTCGGAATCCCGATTGCGACGGCAACAGGTAGTCGTCAACTTTCGGCGCGATCCTCGATAGAACGATGAGAGATAGTATATTTCGGTTTACTGACAGTAAAACTATCGGACGCACACTGTCATGATTTTGGTAGTGATCGAGACCTTAACATAGGTAGCTACGGACTGAGAAAGGCTGTAACAGGAGTCACTCTATACGGTTAATGACTGCTGGCTAGTGATTACGCAATAGTAAACGCATCGGGGAGATGGACTAGGGACAGATCTTCAAAGAACCGGTGGAACGTTACATTATAGTTAGCGTAGACTGGCAGAATAGTAGAATTTAATATGTAATAATTATAGAATGGCAGACAGGTTCACATGAATTCGAACTATGGTACGGATGGAAACTTATGTAGAATAATTCCACAGCGTATTGGAAGGATGCTAAAATGAGTCTTTATATACATGTTGAATTATTGCGTCAAAATCACATACCTCCAGCTCTTTTAAAACGCATGCATACACGGTGCGCGTCGATATTGACCAAAATAATCACGTTTTTCTGCATCCACGGGTGCTATGTGGAACAAAAATCACTCCGCCAACTACACTCTTCCAAATAGGCGTCATTTCACTTTCAATACATTATACCACAGAACCTGTTAATATGCCTGGTTTAGTGCAATCAGTTCACATAAGAAAGGGTCTGAAATTTAAAATATCACCAGTTTCAGGGCACTGTGTTTTTTTTAACACAACAGGAAGTCTAACATAACTATGCCTACAGTATCTTTGTTTCATTACTAGCATCAAACCAACTATATAGACGACTATACACATGTCAATTAGTGTACACACTGTAGGCATACTTACTTATACTCTACCGATGTATGCAATAAAGGTAAAGGTAAGTTCTTATATAGCGCAGTATCCAGTCCTCAGGACTGCTCAAAGCGCTTTACACTTTACTCCCTGGCAGACCTGTTCAATCGAACACCATCTCGACTTCTCTGGGAAGCATCCAGCCACGCTGCAATTAATGCGCGAAGACTGTTCGTACACAAATATCCATCACTGTCTATAGCCAGGTACTCATTCATACAGCTGAGTGAACTGGAGCAACGTATAGTGAACGAACTTGCCCAAGGTTCGACACCGCCGCACAGGATTCGAACCCAGATTCTCTTGGTTGAAAGTCCGAAGCTCTAGCCACTGCACCACGGCGCTACACGCAATCCACATACACTACATAAATTCATCATATTTAATGCATACCATAATTTTTTTCTCAAATACTATAAATTCTAGTAATGATATAATGCATGTGCACTGTGATCATGTAATATAATTGGGGTATGTTTAACACACACTGTACACACGTTCTCAAATGTTTTATTAAATAAATGGGATTGCCATTATGCACCATTACTGAGACTCTTTCACTTTACGAAATGAGCAAAGTGCAACCCAATTACCATATGATATTTACATATTTAACTATAGCTAAGTATGCATGTATACGTTTCTGAATGTCTGCATGGGCATACGGATGTAAGCAAAAGCCCAGTGGAGACGAGCTCAGCAGTAAACATACCAAATGGATACGTGAGTGAACGAATATATCATAATTCTTGCAGAATTACATTCAGTATGCATTGTGTTAATTATACATCTGCAAGAACACATTTATTATTTTTGGACCAAATATGTGTTTTGGCAATTTGTAGATTATTTGTGCTCAATACAACTTACAACAATCTAATAATTTTTCACCCATCCCATCGCAAATATTCATAATAAAGCTCGAAGACCGCGATTACATTACTGTATTGAGAATAAACTTCCCTATTAAAATCAAATTAATTAGTTATTAGTTTTGTGCATGTTCTAGAATGTTATTATATAAATGCAAAAGTAATTGCTGTTCCACATTGCACCTATTTGCTTCGTGTTTACAATGTGTTAAGATAACAGTATGACAACATTTACAATTAATGGATTTCGCGACTGTCCTAATCAGTATCAGTCTAAATTGCACGAACGTTAAATAATATAATATGTCTCAACAAAAATCGTCAATAGTGTCATGCAAAGCGGCAGGATGCCTGATGTTTGGAGAGAGGGAGCATTCTCACGCCTATCT
This sequence comes from Escarpia spicata, assembly GCA_963995525.1. Taxonomy (NCBI): domain Eukaryota; kingdom Metazoa; phylum Annelida; class Polychaeta; order Sabellida; family Siboglinidae; genus Escarpia; species Escarpia spicata. The sequence goes on along the minus strand of OZ023206.1, from coordinate 4,074,934 downwards.
ACAAAGACAAGGGAGATCACATGAACTGTTGTAACTACAGAGGAATCAAGCTGCTTAGCCATACTATGAAACTCTGGGAGCGTATCATCGATCAAAGGCTCAGAGACATTGTGAGCATTGCGGATGGTCAGTTTGGTTTTAGGCCTGGGGTTGGAACCACGGATGCCATATTTGTCTTCAGGACCCTATGCGAGACGTACCGAGAGAGCAATAAGCCTCTAGACATGGTGTTCGTTGATCTTAAAAAGGCGTACGACACCGTACCTCGAGAAGTACTATGGAGATTCACGAGGAAGCGGAACATCCCGGAAGCTTATATAAGAATATTGCAGGACATGTACCAAGGCGCTACCACGTGTGTGAAATCAAAGCGAGGGACCAGCGAAAAATTCGAAGTCGGCATTGGCCTCCACCAAGGTTCAGCGCTTAGCCCGTTCCTGTTCATCATGCTGGTAGACACGATATTTCAGGAAGTGTGCTCTAAGCCACCATGGGAATTACTCTATGCGGACGACCTGGCAATCAACAAGACAGTGGTGGGTGCCCAAGATAGACTCCAACGGTGGAACAATGTTTTGACAATGGGCTGAAGATTAACGAGGCCAAAACAGAATATCTGACAACAAGGGAGACCGCCGAACATATACAACTGATCGGAGAAACGCTGAGGAATGTAAACCATTTCAAGTACCTGGGATCAGTAATAGATAAAGATGGAACAATCAACAGAGACGTGGACCAACGCGTGCAATTAAGCCGCGTGGTCGAGCTTGCGGAAACTGACCGGGGTCCTGTACGATAAGAAGATGCCACTAAGACTCAAATCGAAGGTGTACGAGGCCATCATCAGACCCGCCCTAACGTATGGGAGTGAATGTTGGGCAATGAAGACCAACAACAAGAGGGAAGTTGCAACCACAGAGATGAGGATGCTTCGCGGGATCCTCGGAGTATCAAGGTTGGATCACATCCAAAATGAAGAAATAAGACAGGTACTGAACCTCCCGCCAGTCGACGAGGTCATGCGAAGTGGCCGTCTACGATGGTTCGGCCAATGTGCAACGACGAGATGAGAACAACGCCATCCGCAGTATGATGAGCTTCGCGCTACCAGGTGTCAGAAGACGAGGACGCTCAAGGAAGACGTGGAAACAACAAGTCAAAGAGGACATGAGGGATGTAGGTGTCACAGTGGATATGGCCCTAGATCGCATGGGGTGGAGGAGGAGGACAAGGCCGACCCCTTGTTGATAGGGATAAGGCCGTCAAGGTGAGCAGGGTGGGGTGGAGGAGGAGGACTAGGCCAACCCCTTGTTGATAGGGATAAGGCCGTCAAGGTGAGCAAGGTGGGGTGGAGGAGGAGGACTAGGCCGACCCCTTGTTGATATGGATAAGGCTGTCTAGGTGAGCAGGGTGGGGTGGAGGAGGAGGACTAGGCCGACCCCTTGTTGATAGGGATAAGGCCGTCAAGGTGAGCAAGGTGGGGTGGAGGAGGAGGACTAGGCCGACCCCTTGTTGATATGGATAAGGCTGTCTAGGTGAGCAGGGTGGGGTGGAGGAGGAGGACTAGGCCGACCCCTTGTTGATAGGGATAAGGCCGTCAAGGTGAACAAGGTGTAGTGGAGGAGGAGGACTAGGCCGACCCCTTGTTGATAGGGATAAGGCCATCAAGGTGAGCAAGGTGGAGTGGAGGAGGAGGACTAGGCCGACCCCTTGTTGATAGGGATAAGGCCGTCAAGGTGAGCAAGGTGGGGTGGAGGAGGAGGACTAGGCCGACCCCTTGTTGATATGGATAAGGCTGTCTAGGTGAGCAGGGTGGGGTGGAGGAGGAGGACTAGGCCGACCCCTTGTTGATAGGGATAAGGCCGTCAAGGTGAGCAAATAATATAATCTGGATGAACGTACGTATACGTAGGGCCCTGCTTACCTGTTCGTACAATTTGTTGGTGTACATATAGCCCTGCGTACTTGTTCGTAAAATTAGTCTGTGTACGTTTAGCCCCTTGCTAACATATAACAAGCCCTGACGTCTTCCGCGAAAAACAAAATGAAACGCGCCTGACACATGTCAAACGCTCCTTGCCCTAGCGACCAATCACGAGCGCGCTGGGCGTGGCTTAAAAGCGCCTGTTAGATTTTCATAATTGAATCGCAAAGACGCTGATGGCACGGCCATAGAGAATGTTTACAAACAAGTGATGGTGTGCGCATGCGTGAAATATAAAACAAGTTCTTAACATCGGCTCTACAATTGTATTCGAAATTCAAAATTACGCTCTATATCAAATACTACAGACTCCAGCATATGACACTAAAGTCTCACTAAATCTAATATGGCATACAAAAATTAACAACTTTAAACAAGTGATCACCTCCGCAGACTTCCCACCAAAACCATCTTGAATTACACACCAACACCGAAGAAGCCACGAACCGGTCTACTAAACAACTACGTGCCATTAAATCCCATCATGCACGCTCAAGATAGTCACTTTCAAACCATATTTCAACTAAACATTGATCCTAAGCAATAAATATAACTAAGTCGCCCACAGTCGGCCAACAAGCACTACGTGTGTGTGCGTAATCTCGTCTCCTAGCAACGATAACGCTACGCCCTACGCTTACGGGCCCACTACGCCACCATTTTCCCATATCAACATAACGTAAACCGTAACTCGTTCCATCTTACGCAATTGTAGAGATCCATTTTGATCATAGGCTACCATTATTAACAGAAGGAAAACAAGAATAAAGTTTCTACTAAGAGGCCCTCCGTCAAGACGTCTTCCCAGTATCGCCCTGGGGCCCAGCTAGGGCGAAGACCTACATTTTCAATTGCACCGCATCAACGTCTTGATACTCATGCACTCATATAATCACTACTAATTTTAAAAACAGCGCCGCAGCCTATTCAACTTGGATCATTGGCACACCACTTCAATCTAATTTCCAATTATTAACAGTCACTACTGGCACTGGTTATACCATTCTTTCGCCACTCACCTGCGCGCCAATCACAACAATGTTCCAAGGGTCCCTGTTCGTGCTCTTATTTATATTAGCCACACATCGATTCCTTACACAATCCTTCGATGCTTCTGAAACTGATTCAGTAAACTGAATATATTCCTTATCACGCCATTCCTTCAACTCATCCCATCTGACGTGGCCAAAACCAAAAAGTAACAAGATGCTGGCAATACTTGCTGTAGCGTATTTCGTATAAATACACTATATATTTACCAAACACGACATAACCATAATATGGCGGAACAGGAACTACTTTTTTATAGTATCCAATTATGGATCATTACGCCGATACAAAACAATAGTAATTACGCATCAACATGTAGTTCTAAATACACAACATTTCCTCCCCAATTAGTTTAGTAATCCCTACTGGAGATATGATACCCTTACAGTTCACATTTTGAAGTAAACATAGCAAAGTTCTAACAGCAAGGAAAATAACTTTGTCCGTTCTAGAAAAATAACAGTAGTCATGATCTAGTACAATTACTGTCCTAGTTCTGCGTTAGTCAGCGTCATTACTGTGAATGTTAGTAACAAGTAATGTTCCACTTGGTATCTGTTCACTCTCATTGAGTCCGAGTACAACTGAAAGGTAATGGATATTAAATTAAAGCAAGTTTTCGAATTATCTCAATTAACAAGAAGTCTCAAAACTTCAACAGTTACGTGTACTCTGAGTCACAACTTATAAATCCAGCTTCTGCGATGCCTTGCGCATTCGCGAAGGATAACGTTTTTCTCTCACGGGCGAAGACATTGAAGTGGATGGTTTCACACGTGTTTCGCTGGGTTGTGGTGTTGAGTCACATTTCTTCTCTTCTTCAGCGAGAACGGATGGCGAAGGATCGCCACTGGGAAAAACAACCACGGCTTCCGGAACTGGAATCGGAGACTTGATTGTAGACTCGGCATCACGAATTTGTTCAATGTGTCGTCGCCAGAAGACACCTGGTGTTATCTCGACCTGGTATGACACCGGACCAGTACGCAACACGATTGTACCGGAAACCCATTTGTCGTTCCCACGATAGTCGCGAACTGCTACGGATGATCCTACTGCGAGTTCACGATGTTGAACCGTTGAACGAATTGCTTGTGACATCTTTTCAAGATCATGGTCAATTCCTGGCCACCAAACATGACTTCTGGCCAAGGATTTCATTTTGACTACTCCCAAATGTCCTTCGTGTAGCAAGTGTAGAACCTGCGGGCGAAGTTTCAATGGTATTATCACTCTGATTCCCCACATCAGACATCCTTCTGACAGGGAAAGTTCATTCCGTCGCGTGTAGTAAGGAGCGATTTCCTTGTCACCTGTGTAGGCCCAACCGTCCTTGGTTAGAGTATATACTTTCGCCAGAATTTTTTCATTTTTGGTTTCAAGTCTCACTTGAGCACTAGACACTGGAACTGCGTCCACCTGAGATATGTGGAAGGCTTCCACAGGATCAATGACCTCTTCATCCTGGTCGTAGGTTTCCTTTATAGGAAGACGTGATAACTGGAAGTATTCCGAAACTTTATTTCATAGTCCATTCCAGACAAGAACAATGCGTAGCGCTGAAGTCTTGCAGATGTCATCGTCGGTACTCCCTTGCTTGGACTGAGAATTGATAGCAAAGGCTGACGATCCGTCACTAATGTGGAGCGGCGACCATATAGATATGAGTGGAATTTCTTCACTTCCCAAATCAACGCAAGTGCTTCCTTGTCAATTTGGGCATAGTTACGTTCTGCCGATGTCAGTGAACGTGATACGAATCCGACTGGTCTGTCAGTTCCATCTGCCATTGTTTGAGACAAGACTGCGCCAATTCCGTAAGCTGATGCGTCACATTCCAACTTTATTGACAACTGCGGGTCGTAGTGTGTCAACACTTGATCGGAACTTATCATGTGCTTTGTTTCCGAAAACGCCTTCTCGCACTGTACAGTCCATCGCCATTTCCTGCCTTTCTCCAACATCTGGTTTAGTGGCCATACTACTGTGGACAGATTTGGCAGAAACCGGTGATAGTAGTTAAGCAGGCCTAGGTATGCCCTCAGCTGAGATACATTCTCAGGTCTGGGCGCATTGACTACACCGTCGATCTTCTCAGGCATTTTGTGGAGTCCCTCTTTGTCGATTCTGTGTCCGCAGTATGTGATTTCGTCCTTGAAGAATTCACATTTCGTTATTTCAGCCCTGAGATTGTAATCGCGTAGACGTTCGAGGAATCGGCGCACATTCGCTAGGTGCTCCTGGTCAGTCTTCCCAGTGATGATGATGTCATCCAGAATAACTTGTGTTCCTGGAATGTCCTGTAGTATCTGGTCAATTGTTCTTTGCCAGATTGCAGGTGCAGATGCGACGCCAAATAACAGTCGGTTGTACCGAAACAGTCCTTTGTGCGTGATGATAGTCAGGTACTTCTTTGACTCCTCCTCCATTTCGAGTTGCAGGTAAGCTTGACGGAGATCAATCTTTGTGAATTTCTCACCTGCACTGAGATTTGCGAAGACATCTTCAATCCGGGGTAACGGATAGTGATCCACTTTCAGTTCCGGATTGATGGTGACCTTGAAATCACCGCATATTCTTACCGATCCGTTTGACTTAGGTACAGGCACGATTGGAGTTGCCCATTCACTCCAATCAACTTTTGTGATGATTCCTTCTTTCTCTAGTTTCTCAAGTTCTGCTTCAACTTTCGGGCGTAGTGAATAGGGTACTTGTCTGACCTTGTGAAATTTTGGAATTGTCCCCTCCTTGAGATGGAGTTTCGCCTTGGGTCCTTGGATGGCTCCAAGTCCGGCTTGAAAGACTTCCTTAAACTCCAACTTAAGTGCATCCAGTTGTTCCTGCATACTCCCTGTATGCTTCGTTGCAGTGATGTGTTTGATGGACTTCCAGTCTAGCTTAATCCTGTTAAGCCACTGGCGCCCAAACAACGCTGGTCCTCCCTTTCTGACCACATATAATGGCAAGTTTTGTTGCTGTCCATTGTACTCTACATCGACATGTACCATGCCGAGTGGAGCAATTTCTTCGCCAGAATAGGTCTTTAAGACCACCGAAGTGTGTTGTGTCTTTACTTCTGGAAAGTACTCATCAAACTGTTGCTTGTTGTTTATCACCGATACTGCCGAGCCTGTATCGAGTTCCATTTGTAATGGTTTACCATTTAACTTAGGATTTACCCAAATAATTCTGGTATCAGGCGATCGGTCCATGGTATGTATTTCCAGAGCAGCTACATTCTCAGCATCACTGTCATATGCATCTTCAATCACGTGTACATGTTGGGAACCTGTGTGTTTACCACCCGTACTACCACGCGATGCATCTTTAACCTGGCAACGTTGGTTTCCATGTGTATTGGCACGGCACGCTGGCTTGATATGTCCTTTCTTTTTGCATTTATGCCTCTTTGAATTTGCAGTCTTCCGGGGTGTGGCCCGACCGTGCACATCGATAACATGGTTTGCTATATTGTCCTCTTTTTGGCTTGACATGGACTTCGTGTACAGCCGTACCATTTCTGTACTGCCCCAGTTCAGCAGCATCCCTTGTAGCTGTTTCCATGGCCACTGAAATCTCCACCGCGCGACCAAACGTCAGTGTTATTTCTGACAACAATCTCTTTTGTATATGTTCGTTTATCAGGCCACACACAAATCGGTCTCGCAGGGAATCTCCCAGATTTTCTCCAAATTCACAATGTTCTGACAGTTTTCTAATTTGTGCAACATATTGCGCAACACTTTCTCCCTCTTGTTGGTCCCTCTTGTGGAAACGAAACCTTTCTGCAATCACGAGAGGCTTAGGTGACAGATGTTGACTAAGTGTCGCCGTTAACTGAGCGAATGTTTTCGTGGCAGGTTTATCCGGCGCACACAAATCTCTCAGCAGACTATACGTCTTGCTCCCTATCAGACTCAGCAAAGCCGGCACTTGTTTCACATCTGGAATGTCATTCGCCAGAAAATATTGTTCTAACCGTTCATAGTAAGCCGGCCACGACTCTACCGAGCTGTCAAAAGTTTCAATTTTGCCAATGGGGGCGGCCATTGCAGCGAATACGGTAACACGTTTTTACCGGAGTTCCGAGCGCTTCAAAGTTCGACACAAGTCAACGCACACTTGTACCAGCGTGACAGTTCATCACTTTTCTTCTACCGACCTGTGAAAGTGGATTGACGAGTTCTTTGAGTAATCCTCGTCGCCAGTGTAGCGTATTTCGTCTAAATACACTATATATTTACAAAACACGACATAACCATAAGATGGCGGAACAGGAACTACTTTTTATAGTATCCAATTATGGATCATTACGCCGATACAAAACAATAGTAATTACGCATCAACGTGTAGTTCTAAATACACAACACTCGCCATCTTCCTCTCAGGCGACATACAAACAAACCCAGGCCCAAGACAATTCCCCATATATCCCTGCGGCTTCTGTGAGCTTGCTGTGTCATGGTCACCCAATGAAGAAGCCGTATGCTGCGATGAATGCAGCATATGGTACCACCGGTCATGCCTAGAAATGTGCACTAAAGACTACAGCCTGTTGCAACGCTCAAACGTACAGTGGTTGTGTTGTAAGTGTCAAACACTTATTGTATCAAGCTTCACCTTCAGAAGCTTCGAAATTTCCCCAAGTTTCTATGAACCCATTGCAAATAAAAATATTGCCCTTGAATCGCTCTCCCCAACCAAAGTCGAACCAACATATATCAGACAACCCAGCAAGAAGACCCAATAGCTCCTCACACAAAGAAAGCAAAATCGACAAATTCCAGAGGAAGTTCATCAGTATTTGATCTTCCGCAGAAAAAAACCCTACGTGGCATGACCATAAATTGTCACAGTGTAATGAACAAAAGAGCCGACCTCGAAGCGTCCATAAACTACATAAAACCAGACGTTATCTGTGGTTGTGAGTCCTGGCTTAGTAACAACATAAAGTCCAATGGAGTGTTCCCAGATAACTACACCACCTACAGGAAAGACCGCAACGTGTTTTTGTGCTAGTACGAAAAGACTTCATATCCTCTACTGAACCAGGCCTGAATAGCGACTGCGAAATCATGTGGGTCAAAGTACAACGCCAAAACAAAAAACTATTAATAGGCTCATTCTACATCCCGCAGCACTGCGACAAAACCATACGAGAACTAAATAAATCCCTGACAAAGATCACAACAAACTCGAAGCAAAAACAAATAATCCTATGTGGAGACTTCAACTGTCCCGATATACTATGGGACACAAACACTGTGAAAACGTATGCCCCAGAGCGATCTGTTCAACAAGCCCTCATTGACACAACAGAAAGTGCGCAGCTTACACAAATCCACACTAGCTCCACTGGAGAGGGCAAGTTATTAGACCTAATCTTTACAACAAATCACACAGTAGTGGCAAACTCTGCTTCTGTGCCAGGAATATCAGACCATGACATCATCGTCACGGATTTTGATATAAGAGTCCAACACCAAAACAAACAACGCAGGAACAATTACCAATTTGCTCGCGCTGACTGGGATAATCTAAATGCCGATCTCATCACCCTGTCTAATGAAATAAAGACTCAATACACATTAGGTGCGTGCACAGAAACTCTTTGGACAATCTTCAAGAACGCACTAGTGAAATCTATCAACAAACATATCCCATCAAAGCTCAGCTCCAGTCGGTGCAATCTCCCATGGCTAAACAGAAAACTACAAAGACTACAAAAGCGAAAGAGAAGACTGTACAATAAAGCTAAAAAACAAACAACTGGGAAAATTACAAATTCATATAGAAAACATGTAGACGAAGTTTGCGTAAAGCAGAATAGGACTTTATTAATAACATCATCGATAAAGGTCTCCAAACAAAAAACTCAAAGCCATTCTGGCGTTATATCAAAAGTAGAAAACAAAACATTGGAGTAACTCCCCTAAACAAGAATGGATCACTGGTGTGTAACAGTAAGGAGAAGGCTGAGATCCTCTTGGACCAATTCCAGAGTGTCTTCACGAAAGAAAACAAATCCCCCACACCTTGATCCCCACAACACCCCAATATATGGGACATTAAAAATGACACCGCCGGAGTATGTAAATCACTCAAGTCCACCAAACTGCATAACGCATGTGGCCCTGACCAGATCCCCAATATGATGTCCTTAAGAACAGAACTGTGCCGACACTCTATCCCTTGCACTCCGAGACATCTTCCAGAGATCCCTAGACACAGGCAACCTACCGTCAGACTGGCGCACAGCAAATGTATCGGCTGTGTTTTAAAAAGGAGACAAGCACCTAACAGAAAAACTACCGCCCCATCTCCTTGACATCGGTCCAATACAAAATTATCGAACACACAATCTACCGTCACATCAAGACCTACGTAGAAGAGCACAACATCTTAATACACCTCAACCACGGCTTCAGAGCAGGTTTTTCCTGCGAAACACAACTCCTAACCACCAACACCTATTCTCTTTTTTTGACTCTGGAACTCAAGTAGACATAGCAATATTAGAATTTAGCAAGGCTTTTGACACAGTCCCCCACACAAAACACCTTCATAAATTATCCCACTATGGCAACACGACCTAAAACAACTCCAAAAATGGGCAAAGGACTGGGGTAGGAACTTCAATACAAACAAATGCTACATCCTCAGTGTAAAACATCAACCTGACTATTTCTATCCATAAATAACGCCACCATAGAAAACGTGTAAACTGCAACCCCTATCTTGGTATGCTTAAATGGCACTCCCACATCGCAACAGTAACTAAAATAGCAAACTCCACCCTTGGTTTCCTAAGGTGTAACATACGACACTGTTCTATAAAAAGCAAACGGACCGTATACATTGCCCTTGAACGCGCTGCCTTAGAGTACGTAGCCATAATGTGGGACCCATACCATCAGGGGGACATAAATAAACTAGAGCGTATCCAACACCGCGTTGCTCGTTTCATTACCGGCGACTACCACTCCAGACATGAAGGATCGATCACAAACATATTAGCATACCTAAAACTCAATACCATACAAAGCAGACGTCGGGACCTACGACTTAAATTCATGTACAAAATAGCTGATGGATCTATTCCAGCCATCCTCCAAGAAACATATTTTCGGCCCCAAAGAATAAATAAAAGACCCATCCAACCCAAACATTTCTCAGATCACGTATCCTCGAACTTTGTACAACACCCAACAACCAATAACACCAGGTGCTATACAGTACCGGCATCCCACACCGACCAATTCAAAAGCTCATATTTTGTAGACTGGAATAAACTAAACGAGTCGCAGACCATAAGGGCTCAGCACACTGTCAGTTTTCTCATTGGCGACCATGTTAATGTTTTGTGTGATTATAAGAAAACGTGACCTATAAAGTTTCTTAAACTTCCCACCTGCTGTTATTATCATCTCATTGACATGCTGGTCGATTTTAGTCAAAATCTAATATCTCTAGCTCTTGCAAAATGCCTGTATGTATGACACCCGTCAATATTTACAAATGCATGCAGGCAGTAATCCGGCTAAAGTGTCAACTAGCCAAATTGCTGCCAGATACCCTTCCGCTCAGTAAAATCAGCTCAAAAGACACCATTTTACTGTCAACAGCTGCTACAATCACATCTAGAAATCTGACTACTCAAATGCACTTATGTCAGAGCAAGTGAACATTGTAAAAAATCATTTCTCAAAAATATAATGCACTTTTTTTCGTCTGTAATCAAGCAGAAAGTCCAACAGTGTGCTGCGCCATTAGGTGATCAAATGCACACTTCGAGTCACACAAACAAACACTAGTACGTATGCGTAACTAGAACAGTGTTTTAATAAGAGAACACAAAACTGCAACTCACAACAGGAAGTATCCAAACATGCGAGGCCGTGACCCGGAAACTAGGGGTCACGACAATATTACCATTGAACTACAATCATGGAATAGTAACTAATAGCCATTGGCGTGACTTCTTTCTTCTCATAATTATGTATGCTACTATGAGATAGCTATCATATAGACATACAATAATGATTATAGAGATAAAGGTTCATGAGATGAAGTCTTTCAGATACTCAGGAGGCTTCCGAGTTCTTGTAGAGCGTCTCGGAGGTTCCTCGGGCGGACAGCTATGTTGATCTGGCTCGTATGACATTGTCGATTCGTTGTTGACTGTCGCCGTTTCTTGTCGATGAGACTCGGCTGTTGATGGTTCTATGGGCTGAGCTGCTGTGACTGGAGGGTACGAGAGTTGAACTGGTACGTCTGGAGGTTTCTCTGGAGGAGCTGGGTCATCTGCGGGTGTTAGTTCGTCATACTGGTACGACACTGGAAGATCGTGGGTAGCTTCAGCTGCCACCTTGTAGCACTCTGTTCGCTTCACTCTGTATGACGTGGCACGCAACTGGTTACCGGCGAACTTGCTGATGTTGATCCATTCTCCTTCTGTGCTCACTACGAGATACCGACACCTGGAGCGTAGTTTACTCTTGTCTGAGTACAAGTACACGATGTCGCCAATGTCGATATGTTGGGGTCTGGGTACTGAACCGCGAGGAGACTTCGATATTTGACTGTGTTCGTGGTTAGCGTTGCGCGAGGCATGCTGTTGTTGAATGATGCTATAGTCGTTCAGCGGTAATTGTTCGTTGGTGAATTGGTCACGCTGGGTCCACAGCTCACGAGCTGACATTCCTCTGTTTCGTACTCGGGCGTTGAGGTTGGCAGTAGCGACAGACAGTAGCACCTGCGTGATGGCGCCGCCTGTTGGTTGTTGGTGTAAAATTTCACCCTCGAGTTCCCGAATGGCTTTTTCGGCCTCAGGGTTTTTGTTGATGTTTTTGACCCGTCCTAGTTTGATGGTGAGTCGATACTTGTTCAACAGTGCGTCGTTGACGAGAGCTGCGAATCCAGGAGCTGGGTCTGTGCGTATTACGGCAGGAGGTCCATCAAGCGGTCGGAGGCCGATGCAGAGTTGAATGATGGAGTCCCGTAACGTGTCGCGTCGTTCGTCGTTGACGAAGCATGTTACCGTGTATGATGTTACACACTCGCGTAGCACCAAGATCAGTTGTCTTTCTCGTTTGATGATGTCGGCTGCATATGAGATACCCACTACTTCTGGGGGATCGTTGGTAGATTGCGCGATAGTTAGGTTTGGGGTGTTCCGTAACGACGTACAGTGATGACAGCTGCGCGAGGTGGACTCGACAGACTTGTCGAGGTCAAGAGCGAATACATAGCGATGCATGACTTGCTTTAGCTGGTACGAAGACGGGTGATCCAGTTGGATGTGCAGGGCCGTTACTAGTCCGTCTAGGACTTTTCGCGGTACGATGATGCACTCTCGTGTAGGAATCAGTGGGTCGTTACGTTGTACGACCAGTAGACCGTCACGAGCGATTGTTGCGACGTTAAGGTATCTTTTGACGTCTTTCGCGTTTGTCACCTTTTTGGATGGTCGTGTTCCTTGTGTAAGGTGTGAATGAGTCCTTCGCAAGTCTTGGCAGTCTGCTTGAATGCCGAGCCATGCTGAACGATTGGTGAACGGAAGTCGAGCTTTCCCAGATGTTATGTCGTCTGTTGTAACGCGTTGCATCACGACTGACTCTTCAGTCTGTCGTATATAGGAGCACACTTGGCACTGTTGTTCCCGGCATGTGGGTGCATTGCGACTCGCGAAGTCTGATGGAACATTAGCTGAACCGGCGAGATGGTGAATAGTTGCCTGGTACCGACTGACGACTGATAGGAATGTCGATACGCGCGGGCTGACGGAGAATTCACCGCGACAAAGCTTCTCGTGGGCTTGTACGCAAAGCTTGCTGTCTGTGAGTATCGCTGTGTTGTGTGCTGACTGTACGATATACGGGCTGAAATGTCTGATAGCGGCTGCGATGGATAGTGCTTCTACTTCGCATGGCATCCAGGAGATCTGTCGTCCGCGGAGTTTTGCGCTGAAGAATCCGGCCAGCATCAATTTGCCATTGCGCATCACGTACAAGGTGGCTCCTAGACCGCACTGTTTGACAGCGCCGTCCGTCACTAGCCATAGTTCGTCACTTGGCCGAGGTAATGTGATAGCCTTGTTAGTCTGAAGACTGGTTTGTGCGTGTTTGAAGGCTTCTCTTAATGCATCGGTCCATGTGACGCGATCACTTGACTGTTTGCCACCCGTTACTTCGTCGAACGGGGCGAGCAAGGCGGAGCATCCTGGTATGACGCGTGCTAGCATTTTGTAGGCTCCGACGAATGCTCGCATCGCTTTGACTGTGAGTGGAGCGTCGCAGCTGGCTAGGGTGGCGATGCGATGTTGGCTTGCATGGATGGAGCCGAGCTTCCACACCCAGCCAAGTATCGTGGTCGTAGTAGGGCACATCGTTGTTTTGGCAGCGGACAGGCGCAACCCGCTGTTGGCGAAGCTTTGGAGCAATCGTCTTACGTTCTGTTGGAGTTCGGCGATGGTGTTTCCTCCACAATATATGTCGTCTGCCAGTTTGGCGACGACACCTTCTTCGAGTAGATCTCCCAGTACGCGGCACAACAGCTCTTCGAGTGCGGTTTCGGACCCGGGCATGCCCATCGCTGAGCGAGCGTATACGCGTACACCGCGGAACGGAGTGACTACTCCGCAGTACTTCATTGATTCACGCGATAGAGGGATTTGGTAGAACGCATTTGACATATCGGTAGTCGCTATGTACCTCCATTGTGCGATTTTTCGTAGGGTGTTGTCGACATCAGGCATCAATGAAGGCTGCGGCTTGCTATAGCGGTCTACGTCAGTGAAGGCAGTGACGAGTCGGTGTCCTCCGCTTTGCTTCTTTATCAGGAATGACGGGGTTGAGGTACTCGACGTTGACCGGTACATCCTCAGGCCGGACGAACACGCCCATCGTCTCGAGTTCATCGAACTTGTTTTGGAGTTCTACGAGCTGGTTTCGTGCGTATTGGGGTAGGCGTCCTTTACGTTGGGGCGGTTGTACTGGGCCCATGTTGACAACAGCTTTGAATGGTCCCACGTGACCATTGTATCCACTGTAGCTTGGGTCGAATACGTCGTCATACTCTTCCACGATCGATTGGAATGCCGCTCGTTCGTCGGGGGAGAGCGCGTGATCAAGATCGATGGTGACCGCTGTTGAGTGTTTGATGGCAGTAGCATTCGAGCTGCGTGTGCGTATGCTTACGGCTACGCTGGTGCATTGACTGTCTGGTATGGATGTTGCCTTGTCGGGTACGAACACTTCTCTGATTTGGCAAAAGTGTTCGTTTCTTTTCAGTGTGCGAGTGGAGTTCGTGAGATTTGGTATGCGCAATACACCTTCTACGCTGGTGATTAGTGAAGGTTGTGGCCACACATCGTTCTCGTGTACTCCTTTGTTGCCGGTGGTATCGTGACGTGGTTCCAGAGCGAATGTGGCGTCTGCGATATACGCGTCTGAAGGCAGGTCGACTTCCACGAAGTCGCCTGGCCACACAGTGATGTTGGTTGGTGGTGCTCGCATTATGTGGGCACGGCGGACTGCATGCCTGTTGAGGGCCCTCTGTGTTGTACCATATGTGTACGTGGTGCCATCTGCGAGGGTGATGGTTCGTTTGGCGGGACGGATGGTAATGTCGTTGACTTCCATAAATGGTGTCCCGGCCAGCATCTCGACATCCAGATTCTGTACCACTAGTCCACAGAACTGGAATGATTTATTTTTGCGGGCGAGTGATATGGTAATTTCGCCAACTATGGTTAGAGGCGATGATCCGTCAGCTTGGTGAACCGATTGAGAAGAGTTCTTGACAGTACACCCCAATCTCACTGCCGTGTCATGACGGATCATATTGCCCGTTGCACCGCTATCGATCGTCACTCGAACGGCGTGATGGTCGTGGAACGCGTCGAGGTAAGGCGATTGTCGTACATCGATACGTTGCACGGTAATGGTGTTTACGGGGCGTTCGTCATAAACTTCGTAGGTATCGTCGTCGCCTTCATCGACTCCGTCGATGATATCACTGACTTGTCGTACCTTAGCCATGTAGCGGCGATCTTGTTCCGGAAGGTACGAGCACTCGCTGAGGAAGTGGTGTACATCACTGCGGCCTACTTGTTTGCAAAGAGGGCAAGTCTTCACGCTCGTGGGACGCCTAGGGTTGTTAGATGGTGCCGGTTGTCGTCTTGAGAACGCTGGTCTTTGTCCGCGTATGTTAGGCCTAGTCTCGGTGCGCATAACCTTTGCGGTGTCAGCAGACGCAATCTCGTCTAGTAGTGATTCGAGTGCCTGTGATATTTCTGGCTTGATCGATGCTAGTGTTCTTGACCTCAGCTCTGTGCCATATCGTTGCTTTATGAGCTTAGGCAGTACGGGGTTGATAAGTCGTAACCAGGTCAGTACTACCATGTTCTCTAGGGAAGGAGACATTTCTTCGTCAACGTGTATGACGTCACCGTGGTGCAGGATGACACTTCCCTCTTGTAGCATGTTGTCTTCAACGAAGGCCACTAGGCGCTGATACAAGTCTTCGGGGCGTTCGTCAGCTTGTAGGTGGATATCAGCAAAGTCCAGGAAATGGTCCCCTGTAGACTGGAACCCATAGTGCAGTCGGATAGTTTGCCAGATACCGGATAAACTGGTTGAGTTTTTGGCGATCGTGTTGCGCGATATGACTGGGCAATAGTTCGCTATTTGGCCTAACATTAGATCGAGCATGTAGGCTTGCTGAATGGCTGTATGACCATTATCGTCGGTGAAGCCGCGGTTTGGATGTGCTGCACATCGCTTCTCCCATTTAGCGTCAGTGGCGATAAACTGGGCGAAGTTTGGGTCGAGTGAGAGGGTATAGACGAGGTTCTGGCGCCAGTTCTCATATGTGTTGACCGTTTCCGTTTTTGTGAGGCACCACTGTCTCGGTGCGCGTTGCATGTTGTTAGCCATGTTGTTACCACACCTGCTAGTGATACAGAGCCGTTTCGGCTAGCTGTTTGCGCCGTGAGGTCGGCGGACTGTCAATGTGTATCTGCTTTTATTGCGCCCGTTTTGGTGAGCGGGTTCGTTGTGAGCGCTGCCACCACGCCATTAGGTGATCAAATGCACACTTCGAGTCACACAAACAAACACTAGTACGTATGCGTAACTAGAACAGTGTTTTAATAAGAGAACACAAAACTGCAACTCACAACAGGAAGTATCCAAACATGCGAGGCCGTGACCCGGAAACTAGGGGTCACGACAATATTACCATTGAACTACAATCATGGAATAGTAACTAATAGCCATTGGCGCTGACCCCATAAACGATTTCAGTTGCCTAACCTGCGGCCCAAACACTCAATAACACGCACCCACCCCGCCGTAAACCATAGCCAACAGTGGCTCCTTGCGATGTAATTAATTAGAATTAGATGAAATGGCTAAATTGTCCGTATGGTGGCGCCTCTAAAGTATGTTGGCGCGTCAACAACACAACATATTATCGCCACGGTGAGAAATAATGCCGAATCTTGTCGATAAATCGACTTATTCGCCTTCCACTTATTAGTGTGTTAATCCACCAGATAAGGATCTGGTGGTTTGTAATCACTATTCCGCAGTAGCTCACATATATTGACATTGTTAACTAATTCATTATGTGATTGTGAAGTGATCTAAGTTTATCTAGAGTAAATCTTCAGTGTAAGTTGTACTGTGTTATGGTCCTCTAGCTGTGCTGTTAACTGTTCTAAAAACGTTGGTGTCATCTACAAACATCTATAAGTCTGAAGCTATATTGCTTGGTAGATCGTTTATATACTGAATGAATAGGATTGGTCCTAGCCTAGGACACTCCCCATGCCACTGGTTTCACTTGTCCACTCAGTCTCGTAGTCAAAGTTTGTTTATTTATGCTGACCTGTTGTAAACTTCTATATACGATCAGACACGAATGCTTCAATCCATCTTAAAGTTAATGTTGAGCCTTTTATATCATATGATTCTAGTTTGCCTATCAATCTTCTGTGGAGGACGGTATCAAAAGTCTTCATGGAATCTAAATACACTGTGTGTATTATATAGTGTCTCCTCTATCTAATGCTTTAATTGGTCCATGTTTCCATAACATTTAACAGTTGTAGTACTGTTGAACGACCTTTAATAAAACTGTATTGTTGTTTACTAAATAGGTTATTACTTGTCACAGACCTGGGGTCGAGTACATTTTCATGAGTACGATTACTTTGACAATGGACGAGTACGAGTACATTTCTAAAAGCTGAGTATGAGTACAAGTACGAGTACATTCTCACGAGTACGAGTAAAAGTATGAGTACATTAAACAAAATCAATATTAAATAATAACATATTTTATTAATTAATCTAACTCAGCACAAGTGAACGTGCAATGGCAATTGATCAACATTTTGTTATGAGGAAAACTGTGAAAAACCTCTTTATTTTGTTGGCATTCAATTCCATGGCATCCTATGATCTTATCATCTATTTGCCATTGCACTGAATGAACATGAGTTGTTCAAGGTTGAGTCTTAATTAGCCTGCACCGTTCAGGGCGGAATACTTAGAAGTTTTGCAATTTATATTTTCTGATTGTAGACTACTGGTTTTAGAGAGGGTTAGCACATGTCCATATAACAGGCTCAAAATCTCCTTTGGAATTTTTTAGTCAGGCTGAAGGCACCGGATTATACTAATATAGGAGGCAGTCTGACTTGAGCCACCTTATACTTCTACAGAGGAAGACAGGCAGTTCTTGTTCTTAGCAGTTAGCACTGTCAGCCAGTGCCAAGTGGCATGGTCTCCAGACTACATCAAAGGCATTTCCTGTCTAAATGGTGGATTAACTGCTAATTGACTCTTTAAGGACATCTTGGTGGCTTAATTGAACAAACAGGTTTATGGCCTGAACTGATAGCCTAGTATTATTGGGCACTTAACAGGGTGTTTCTGACTGAAAATAGATGCTGCCTGTTGCTGTGTTTGGGTATCATAGTCATGGTTATCAGAGAATGAGGTTGTACTATGTGTATGGATGGTAAGGTGGTATTCTATCAGAAATAACAAACTGTTTACAAATAGGTGAACATTTAATTATTTCAGGAAAGTTTCATTTTATAACTACAAATAAATTTATTTTCCCCAGTACATATTGAGAAAGTACTCGGATGTACTTGTAACGTACTCGTAAAATCTGAGTACAATAAGTACGAGTACATGATCCATGAGTTTATACGAGTACAAGTACGAGTATCAGGTACGAGTACTTCAAAAATGTACTCGAGTACACGAGTGCCGAGTACTTCGGCCCAGATCTGACTTGTATGATTAACAATGTGGTTTTTAATGCATTGTTCCATGCAGTTGCATAGCATATTCGGTATACTTACAGGTCTGTAATTTCCTACCTTTTTACGGCTTCCCTTTTTATATATTGCTGAGATCCTCCCCTGTTTCCATTCCTTTGGTAGCTCACCTATAGCTAGAGAATTATTAAAAAGCCTAGCTAATGGTACACATAATTGGGTCGATAGTTCTTTTAGGAATTTAATGTGTATACCCTCTGGTCCTACTGATTTACCCACATTGAGATTATTTAGTTTTTCTTTAACCATTTCCTCCTCAATAGTAACATTTTCCATGCTGTATTTTAATTCCACCGGCGGGATGCAGGGGATGTCACCATCTGGTTCTACCTTGAAAACACTTGAGAAAAAGTTACACATCTGTATTTTCCCTGTCAGTCTCGATTTCTGGTCATTAGGATCTACGTTCAAATCTGAAACACCTTCCCTACTTTTGGATTTGGAATTCATGTATTTCCATACTGCTTTTGGCTTTGACTTAGCTTCTGATGCTAACTTTATTTTATATTCCTTCTGGATCTTCCTTGTTAATTTACGGACTTGATTTCTAGCCCTACAGTATTCATTATAGTATTTCCCTTCTTTGGTTTCCATGTAATGCTTCCATAGAGTGTGTTTCTTTTTAATTGTTTTTACTGATTTCTTATCAAGGGGTACTTTCCCCTTGTGTATGTTTGTATTACTAACTACTCTAAGAGGTATGAAATCATCCTCTACTTTTTTAATATGTCCCTTAAACTTTATCCATTGGTCATCTGTTTTACCATTGCCAGTTACTTTTTTCCAGTCAGTGTTATCCAATATTTCCTTGATACTTTTATAATCTCCTTTTTGATAGTAGTGTTTTATCCATTTTCGACCTGTTATATCAGCATAACACCTGAATGTTATCATGAGAACAGAGTGGTAACTTTTCCTGAGTGGACTCTCGTGCTATTTCATCAATCATACCTTTTTTAGTTGTTATAACAAAGTCAAGGACATTTGATTTATTTCCTAATCGCCCCCTTGTGGGCAGCATAACATACTGAAAGAGAAATTTATCCTTTATATTTTCTATAAATTTTTATTTGGGAGTCTCAACATTATCTGAGGTAGTACACCAATTCTGCCTTCTATATTTGGATAATTGAAGTCTCCAAGCAGAAGAAAGTGTGAGTGGTGATAACTCACTGCCTCACTAATCACTTTATTCAGATATTCATCATTGATGCTCGAACTACCTGGGCATCTTATGAGAAGTTTATCTTTTTTATTTAATTTGATTTCCACCCACACTGACTCCTGAAAATGTGTCTCCAAAGACAGAAAGGGTGTCGATTTAAGTGATTTATGTGTGTACAGGACTACTCCTTTCCATGTTTGTCTACTATATTATGGAATAAATCGTATTAATTTAATGCCAGTTCTGCTGGGTTTAATAAATATTTCTGATTTTTTGTGTTTTACCTCTATGATCCTTATTATCATGCATTTGTTTTCTTGAACTCTAGTTTTGAACTCAGTGAGTTTATTTATTAAACTATCTAGTTGTTTATGTGTATAATTTATGTTGTTTACATTAGTTTTTTGTTTTGTTTTTCTTAGTGTCTTTCCTCCTTGCCCTTTGTGGGCTTGATTTTTACCATTTTCCCATGGCGGGCCTCTCACTCTGTACACATGTATATGCATTTCCCCATGTCTCTACTCCCCTTTGCCTTGCCTCCTACAAGTTTTTTTCTTCCTCTCTCTCTCTCTCTCTCTCTCTCTCTCTCTCTCTCTCTCTCTCTCTCTCTCTCTCTCTCTCTCTCTCTCTCTCTCTCTCTCTCTCTCTCTCTCTCTCTCTCTCTCTCTCTCTCTCTCTCTCTCTCTCTCTCTCTGTCTCTCTCTTGCATTAGGTCATGTTGAATGCTGAGGCATTTATATTTTGGGTCAGCATCTTTACAGTTTCAAAGGTTTCTGAATAACTTCATCTTTTTGCCTGTGTCTTTCATAATTACCTTAAGTGGTCTTGGTTTGTTGTTACTCTCTCCAGTTGTTTTTTTCCCTACCTGATCACTTTCTCTACCTCTGTATGCACATCTAGATTTTTGTGGCATACCTCACTGAATAGCCCCTCAACTAACTCCATGTCTATATTGATTCTTTGATCTTTTATATTGGTTTCTGGTTCTTGTGCATTGAAGACAATGAAGTTTGCTTCTCTGGATTTTCTTTCAGCTATTTCTTTAACTGTGTCCTGTAACTCTTCGTTATTAACTCTGTCGGTGGTATCAGTATGGATGGCATTCTCGGTTGGTTGATTTGCAATCAATTCCTTTCTTACAATACTTTCACTTCTTGTTCGTCGCATTTGTCCTGTTGTTTTTTCTAGAGCCTCTAGTCATGCATTTATTGTTTCAAGGTACAGCTCACATCTTTCCTGGATTAATTTTCTATTTTGGGTTTGCATCCGATACAAAACCACATGCATCCAGGTTTTCTCATCGCTTCATACTCTCCTGCTTTGAATTTTAAACATTTGATGCACTAATGCTGTTCACAGTACTCACACTCTAGTGTAATAGAACTGTTCACAGTACTCACACTCTAGTGTAATAGAACTGTTCACAGTACTCACACTCTAGTGTAATAGAACTGTTCACAGTACTCACACTCTAGTGTAATAGAACTGTTCACAATACTCACACTCTAATGTAATAGAACTGTTCACAGTACTCACAGAGTCACACTCTAGTGTAATAGAACTGTTCACAGTACTCACAATCTAGTGTAATAGAACTGTTCAAAACTGTTCCTGTTTAGTCAGGCATCAGCCCACTGGGTTCCCAAGCTTAACCTACTGTTACCTGGCAGGTAAACATGGTCAAGGTTCAATTGTCACAGTTATATATGTGACCAGTGATCTTGGTGGGAAACTCTTGGGTTCGGATCATTGTGGATATCAGTGCAGACATTTTGGAAAATACGTAGAAGGATTGAAGAGAGGAGAGGGGTATTGTTATTACATAAATATTAGTTGTAAACTATCCATAGACATATATTAACAAACAGCTGTAGCTAAAATGGTAGTCAGAGAAAGTGTATTTGAGGAAGTTAGTCCGCAGGCATCGGTGGACGATAGTTGAGGGAAATCAACTTTGTTGATGTGGCTAATGTCCTGCGTATTCGCTAGGGCCCGGTTGCTCTCCTCCTTGTTCCCTGCTGTACAGGGGTGAGGGTCAGGTAGAGTAAAGCTGAACGACTCTCTGTGTCACCTCCTTGTTCCCTGCTGTACAGGGGTGAGGGTCAGGTAGAGTAAAGCTGAACCACACTCTGTGTCTCCTCCTTGTTCCCTGCTGTACAGGGGTGAGGGTCAGGTACAGTGTAGCTGAACCACTCTCTGTGTCACCTCCTTGTTCCCTGCAAAGTCATGTCTAGTTAAAGAATGACAGATTTAACAGTTAGAAATATGACAATATGATTCATAATTCTTGATAAAGTATTTTTTTGTATCAGTGGAAAAAACGTATAAGCTATGGTAGACATTTTATCAACGAAGATATTTGGAGTATTGTTAATATTATTGTTATTGTTTGTATGGTGTTGTGTCTGATGTATTTTTTTGCATATTGATGATTAAAGATTGAATAATACCTCATAAGGCCAGATTACACGTCTCTCTCTTTGCAGTAACTTGGGTATCTTTCACCCATTAATTAGAATTCAGGCTGATATGTTCCGCAAAACCTCTGCCATTGCAGAAGACGATAGCAGGTCTAGTTCTAAAGCACTCGAAAGGCCGTGGCAATAATATTTTTGTGTTAACTTGTCTTCAAAATAAGTCTGCCTGATGTACTATTACAGAAATGAATAATTGTGTTACGCTCGATAAGCCAGTTTGCTTCCTTGTGCAATTGCCATGTGGGGATTTTCACTAATATATATATATATATTATATGTATATTCATTGCTCAGTATTATTGAATCTGGTTAAAATCTTCATAAATATTATTGACACATTGTTTTAATATTGTTAACATATATGACTTTTGTTTTTATGAATTGTTTTAGGTCTGCAAAAGAAAACGGAAGTAAAGAAAGCCGACCTTGACCCTGTATGCAATCAGGTAAACAAGCATTAATTTTGTTGTTAAATTTCACATTTCACAGTTATTTCTGAAAATCTTAGTTATAGTAAAATAAATTGTAATACATTATTAAATAACAAATAATATGTCAACTCCCTGTGTATCAGAAGGAAAGCTGTGATAGCTGCCTAAGTTTAAATATATCATAGTTTGAATAATGTATCTTTACACTGGCAGTTGAATAATCTACTTTTTTTCTGGCTTGTCTCAGTTGCACTCTTCTTAACCCCTTTTTTATTACCAGTAGTTCCCCTCCATTGTAATCATTGCCATTGTGGTTCTCCAAGCCCCAAATACACAGTCAGTACTTGATGACTGCTTTGCTGATCTTTACAACCCTTTTGTTGAATGGGACAACCACTTGCCATTGTGAATCAAGGTGGATACTGATTTTATGATCTAGGGGATCATGTCTTAATGACTACACATTATGGTCATTTCTTGGTGATCTATGGGGTCGTGTCTTAATGACTTGATGATCTAGGGGTCATGTCTTAATGACTTGATGATCTAGGGGGTCATGTCTTAATGACTACACATTATGGTCAATTCTTGATGATCTATGGGGTCATGTCTTAATGACTTGATGATCTAGGGGTCATGTCTTAATGACTTGATGATCTATGGGGTCATGTCTTAATGACTACACATTATGGTCATTTATTGATGATCTATGGGGGTCATGTCTTAATGACTTGATGATCTAGGGGTCATGTCTTAATGACTTGATGATCTAGGGGGTCATGTCTTAATGAGTTGATGATCTAGGGGTCATGTCTTAATGACTACACAGTATCGTCATGTCTTGATGATCTATGGGGTCATGTCTTAATGACTTGATGATCTAGGGGGTCATGTCTTAATGAGTTGATGATCTAGGGATCATGTCTTAATGACTACACAGTATGGTCATGTCTTGATGACCTAGATGCTCTCTACGGAGTAGATAGTCTGTCTTTACACAGGCATTGTGTACCAGTGCAACTTACAAAAGTCTTCCATTTGCACAACTTGCAATGGTTTGCATGTGTGAAGACAGTTGTAGTTCAGCAAGTACAACTTCAACATTTGGTACAACTTTCAATACTTTGCTTGTATAATGACAATGAACATCTCCTTAAGGGCCTAGTACACATGCCGCCAGTAATGGTAAGCCGTGCAGAAATAAAATCACTCTAATTGTAATACCACAGGGATAAACCTACATACGGTGGTAAACCAGAGTGATAAAACTGCTCCATATGTCACCACCTAGTTTACACATATGTGGTTCTCAAAAGATTATTGGTGGCAAATGTTCAATTGCAGATGCATCGTTTTATATTTTTGGTCTTACGCATTCGTTCGACAAACTTTTTACGCATTCTCGCGATTAATTGATAAAAGCAGCGAAATGGCAGACAGAAGAAAGAAAGGAAAGGAGTACTACGGAGCAGGGAAAATCCAGCGACGCAACCAATTGTAGTTGGTGCGTGAATGGAAGGCAGAAGTCGTTGAAAATTCCGCTCGACAATCGGGTGAATCGACGTCATCAGATGCTATGGCTGCCCTGCCCCTGGCTAGTGACAGTGATCCTGTCAGTGTCACTCCAACAGCGCAAGTATAATACCGTTTTTATGTACACTTATATAACCGATTTGTAAATAAAGTGAAATGTTTAACAATAAATGACGACAGTTATTCAGAATTACTGTCAAAGGGAGCACGGTTAGTGGGACTAACCTGGCAAGGCCCAGGCCAGGCTCCCAGGGGCAGGGACCAGGCCCAGGGGCTTACCCATCCCATGCCAGCTAACTGAAATAATGGCAGGAATCATGAATAATTTATGGAATAATTTATATATGCTATTTTAAATCTATACCTACATTTTAATATGCAGTAGTTTACTGGTGCATTCTATCATGGTAATGTCATGCATAAATTAACAAAGTAAAACATACACCTGTATGTTATAGGTCTTGTGCTAATTATGTCACTCAGCTTGTAATAATTTGAAGTATAGTTGAAATCTAATACATGTTCATCGTTTATCCCACAAGTTCCGTCGACTTCACATATGCCAACTTCCGCAACTCGGAAGAAGTTTGATTACCAGCATCTTCTTCGTGAGACAGCCATTCCGAGAGAGGATGAGCCCGATGACGAGTCCAACACTGATCCAGATGATACCGGCAGTGACACCGTCTCGACAGTCATCGCAAGGGTAAACAAGCTGTCTGAGCTCGTCGCAGGGCTACCGTGCCCATCCTGTCGAAGCACCAGTCTTGCCGTCCGTGCCGTCAACTGTGGTCTTGGGTTGGTGTGTCAGTTGCAGACGTACTGCACATCATGTGATGACACCATCAACACCACGCATTCGTCTGATCGCATCGGTGGCACTGCTGGACACTTGCCATTTGTAGTGACACGTGCTGTTGTGTCAGCATCGTTGGACATGGGTGTGGGCCATAGTGGTATAGTGAAGCTGTGCAGATACCTAGTCATGAATGCTGTCAACCAGACCACCTTTGCCGTCCACAGTCAAGCCATCGTCGATGCCAGCATGGTGGTTGCTAACAACATCCTCACTGATGCAGTGAAGATCGTTCGGCGGGTGTATACGGATCCGTCAGTTGCCGATTCATCTGTTACCAACAGTGATGCCGACGAAGAAGTCATCGACTTGGCCGTAAGTTTCGACGGCTCCTGGATGAAGCGTGGACACACTTCAGCATACGGCATAAGATGTGTGATAGACACGGTCACAGGACTCGTCCTTGACCTGGCTGTGCTGCCATCTTACTGCCAGGCTTGTTCGTGTGGAGAAGCTCGGTGTGGGGGCCGAGACACGGCCCAGTTCCAGACATGGCTGGCACGTCACAAGAACTGCAACAAGAACTATAACAGCTCATCTGGATCTGGTGGCATGGAGGTCGAAGCAGCCGAGATCTTGTGGGGACGTTCTCTTGACTGTGGGTTTTGATACACAACGATGGTGTCAGACGGTGATGCGAGAACTTTCAAGCATCTGACAGAACAGAAAGTGTACGGCGATGACGTGAACATTGTGAAAGAAGAATGCGTAAATCATGTTGCCAAGAGGATGGGGACAGCACTGAGGAAGTTGGCGACGCAGACATAGAAGGCAGGCGTGACATTTGGTGGTCGGGGTCATGGAAAGTTGGCACTGGGAACAATCACACAGCTGACCGGCTACTATGGCAAGGCGATCCGGACCCACCCAGAAGATCTAGATGGCACGCAGAATGCTATCTTTGCAACATTCGACCATGTTTCATCAACAGATGAGAAACCAAAGCACGACCGATGCCCAACGGGCATAAACAGCTGGTGTTTTTACCAGCGCGCACTGGCTGAAGGGAAACAGCCAGGTGATCACCGCAGCAACGTTCACATTCCGCTGTCACCAGAAGTTGCTGTACACGTAAAAGAAGTCTACTTGCGTCTTGGCCACCGTGATCTAAGCCGCTGTTTGCAAAGTGCCACGCAAAACCCAAACGAATCACTTCATGCCAAAGTGTGGGCCAAGTGCCCCAAGACGGGCTTCGTGGGACTGCAGCGAGTGCTGTTTGCTACCTGCCTCGCTGTGGCCGAGTTCAACAGTGGTGCCCAGACATCAGTAGAACATCTGTATGGTGCTATGGGCATGACGACTGGACCACAACTGATTGCGTCGGCAGAGAAGGCAGACCGGAAGTGACGCAGGCAGTCACTCAGGCAGGCCGAGTCGTGAACGAAAGAAGCGAGACGAGCACGCAGGATCTACCAGGTGGAAGCTGCGAGTGCTAGTGCATTGGATTATGCACGAGGGGCATTTTATTAGAGTGTCTGTGGACATTGACCCTGTGAACATTAGTTGGGTGTGAGACATGCATAGGAATGTATCCACACAGTGTATATACAAGTTCATTTTGAATACGTTTTTCTCAGTTACAGACATTTTGTAGATGTTCATAAATAGTTTGTTCAGTGATATCTGAACTGATGTGCTTGGAACTTTATACAGTACATGATGATAGTATTATCTAAGGATTTCAACATTTCAAGAAAATCTCTCGTATTTTGTTATTGCTATGCTACTAGAAGTATGTACATCAACTATGTATCACGTTTTTTTTTCCGAATATATATATTAGCTACATTTACACTTTATACTATGCATCATTGAATTACTTGATTTATATTGGAGATTATGTAAGAGAGATCAGTTAGTTAGTTGTGTGAAGTATTTCAGTCATGTATGCTATGTATTTGATATCAAAATGTGTCGACAAAGTATACAAGTTCTTTGAATGCTATTTTCTCAATTATACATTTTTGGCATAAGCACTGTGTTCAAACGACTTTTTCTCGGCTATTTCTCAACAGATATGCTTGAAACTTCACAAGTTGTTAGGTAATAGTATTGTGTAGGTAATGACAGAAGCATTTGAAGGAAATCCTACACAGTATTGTTGCAATATCCCATGGCTACAAATTACCGCCAATAATTCTGGTCTCAAATACACCTATGTAGTAAAAAAATTATTTTTAAAAGTATCTTCTAAACCAAAAAACAAAGACTGTTATTACCTGTAGGGTAGTCTACTCTAACAGTGTGTGTTTTTGGTAGAAATTGGTCCACTGATTATGCTTAAAAAGATCAGGTAAAGAACTGACATTTATATCCAAGATGGCTGCCGTTTGGGGGGAGGAATACCCTCTAAAAATCAGAAAAATATGCACAGCCTATTTTTTTTTTTAACTAACCCCAACTCACAACTTTCAGTTCTCTAAGATAAGAAATAACAAAAAGAGGTCTGAGACCCATGTCTTCCCTTAAGGGCCTAGTACACATGCCGCCAGTAATGGTAAGCCGTGCAGAAGTAAAAATCACTCTAATTGTAATACCACAGGGTCAAGCCTACATACGGTGGTAAACCAGAGTGATAAAACTGCTCCATATGTCACCACCTAGTTTACACATCAGTGGTTCTCAAAAGATTATTGGTGGAAAATGTTCAATTGCAGATGCATTATTTTATATTTTTGGTCTAAATTGGCCTAATTCAATTACTTTGTTTTAATTATTTTGTTGTGAATTTATGTTTAATGAGGTGTTAGATTAAATTAGCAGTGTTATTTTAGACTGCTATGTTTAAGAGCATCCACAAACTGTATGTGACTAGGAACATGTCACAATGTGCACCTGCCATCGAGAATTACTGCGCCATGTGTACTAACAAAATACCACACAGAATACCACTTTCCATTGAGGTTTACCATTCCCGCTGGCATGTGTACCATGGCCTTTACACCTGCTGCCATGTGTACCATGGCCTTTACACCTGCTGCCATGTGTACCATGGCCTTTACACCTGCTGCCATGTGTACCATGGCCTTTACACCTGCTGCCATGTGTACCATGGCCTTTACACCTGCTGCCATGTGTACCATGGCCTTTACACCTGCTGCCATGTGTACCATGGCCTTTACACCTGCTGCCATGTGTACCATGGCCTTTACACCTGCTGCCATGTGTACCATGGCCTTTACACCTGCTGCCATGTGTACCATGGCCTTTACACCTGCTGCCATATGTACCATGGCCTTTACACCTGCTGCCATGTGTACCATGGCCTTTACACCTGCAGGCATTTCTACTGATACATATTGTTTAGTTATTGGTGATGGCCTTTTAAGTTACTAAATTTGAGGGGGATGAATAAAATCAATTAGGGCAGTAGTTTGTTACTTCTGAAATGATATCAAAGAAAATTAAGATGATGAAAGAAAACAAATCACCTGGAGTTGACGGGATACCACCAAAACTGCTTAAGGAAATTGTAGACCAAATCAGTACATCACTTGCTATATTCTTTAACTTGTCACTTAAAGAGGGAATGGTTCCACTAGAATGGAAAGAAGCAAACATTACACTATTATTTAAAAATACATCGAGGAGCAAGACAGAGAATGACAGACCAGTGAGCTTAACATCAGTTTTATGCAAATTATTAGAAACTTTTATTAGAGACCACATGGTGGAATTCCTTGTAAAACACAAATTAAAAAAATTAATCTCAACATGGGTTCCTAAAGCTAGGTCTTGTCTAATCAATCTCTTATGTTTTTTAGAAGAAATTACAAAGTGGGTAGATGATGTGTCACCAGTGGATGTTATCTACTTAGATTTCAGAAAGAATTTGATAAAGTGCCATATCAAAGATTGTTGGTTAAACGTACAGCACATGGCGTAGGGGCTGGTGTGATCAGCTGAATAGAAACATAGTTGACAGGCAGAGCGTAATAGTAGAGGGGGAGATTTCAAACTGGAAACCAGTTTTGAGTGGAGTGCTACAGGGGTCAGTGTTGGGATATATATTACTCTTGATATATTTAAATGATTTGAATGATGATGTTTGAAGCAAAGTACTGAAATTCGCAGATGATACAAAAATGGACAGAAGAGTTAAAACAGATGCAGATAAAGACACTTTACAAGATGGTCTAGCCAAATTAGTCAAATGGTCAGAAAAATGGCAAATGTTATTCAATTTTGGGAAGTGTAAATGCGTTCACATAGGACATGGAAATGTGGACAAAGAATACATCATGGGGGATACCATATTAGGTAAAAATGTTTTTTAAAGGACTTAGGAGTAACAGTTAGTGCTGACATGAATGTTTTGGAGCAATGTGGAATTGCTGCTTCAAAGGGTAACCAAATGCAAGGAAGAAATAGGAGAAATATCACATATAAGGAGAAACAGCTGATTGTACCACTGTACAAAGCAATAATTATGCCACATTTGGAATATTGTATACAAGCATGGAGACCATATCTTAAGAAGGACATAGATTAGCTAGAAAGAGTGCAATGAAGCGCAACTATCCCCGGGTAAGCTGATTCCTGAACTGAAGATCTTGTTATGAAAGATGCCTATTAGAATGTGGGTTGACAACACTAGAGACTAGGAGACTAAGAGGAGACCAAATAGAAGTTTTTAAGATATTGAATGGTTATGAGGATATAGATAGAAATATTTTCTTCAAACCGAAAAAAGGCAGTATAACCAGAGGGCACAATGCAGCATTAGTTAAGGAACAGTGTAGGTTGGATATAAGAAAGTACTCATTCTCTCAGAGGATGATAAATGACGACCAAATTATCTGATGATTGTGTTAATGCTAGCAGTGTGAATATGTTCAAAAATTAAATTAACAACATTCTGACGAGGGCGGGTTATACGTAGGTAGAAAATTGTTGGACTCTCAGTGGCATTCTTGTCCACATGCCGTGTGGAGCTTATAGCTCTGGATGACTATCTTGTTAAATCTTGTTGAAGTCATAATAAATCCCATTTATTTAAATTTCAAATTCAGTGCAGGGGGTCGCCAATCAATCACAGCATTGGCACCCTCTTCACCCTCTGGAAATTACACTCTACCTCCTCTCTGCAGGGGGTAGCTGCCATATTATAATGTATACCCTGTGGCATGGGAAGTAAAGCTATCCAATCATCCACATTTGCCCAGGGTTACACTTATAGGAAGGACAGCTTACATGCTCGATGCCATATTTGTCTCTAGCACGAACATAGAAGCAACTCACCCACCAACCAGCCCCATTTCTCCACCTTTGTAAATGATAGGAGGGTTAGTATCTCTAAGGGGTTGGCTTGACATAATATGTTGTTCTGTCATAAACAATTACCCTAATTCCATGCCATATTTGTCAATGATTACTCGCAGTAAACTCAGACACTTAGCACTCATAGCTGTCTCTATTAATGTGAAATAAATAATTCAAG
Organism: Escarpia spicata; assembly: GCA_963995525.1. Classification (NCBI taxonomy): domain Eukaryota; kingdom Metazoa; phylum Annelida; class Polychaeta; order Sabellida; family Siboglinidae; genus Escarpia; species Escarpia spicata. The sequence continues at coordinate 4,044,637 of OZ023206.1, read as the reverse complement.
CAAGTTTCTTTCATAAAAAAGAGAAGTACATCCCTTGTGTACTGGTCAGGTTACACGTGTGTTTAAATTTATTTAGCAGCAGTGACATGGATGCCAACTTGCTGAAATGTGTAATTGTTTCAGTCAACTTTCACACACCCACTAACTTCATGTGGGGTGTACCATTGCAAAATGAGTACCGTAAAGCCTCTAATGCAGTGTCAGTGGGGTGCTGTAAATGCCCCTACATTGTGGTGTTCAGATGAAAGGGGTTTGTCTATTGTCATGCTGCATAGATTCTTATCATTGTGTGCACGACACCAGACAGATGGTTGTACATGACATACAACAACAACAAATAGTTGTACACAACATACAATGACTAAAAGGCTGTATAACATATGATTAACAGTAATTGTACACAACTTACAACTACACCTAATTGTTTATAACATGCAACATTTCTTTAAAATATTTAGCTCTACACACCATACAATGACTACAAATAGTTGTACACACCATACAATGACTACAAATAGTTGTACACACCATACAATGACTACAAATAGTTGTACACACCATACAATGACTACAAATAGTTGTACACACCATACAATGACTACAAATAGTTGTACACACCATACAATGACTACAAATAGTTGTACACAGTTCACAACACACAGCAACTACAAAATATTTGCATCCATACAACATTACCTAATCATTACCTGATGTTGTTAATTGATGTCGTAATTAGTAGGGGTGTAACAATTCATCAAACTATCAGTGCATCGCGATAGTCATTGTTGCAATGCAGCACTGTCGATAGTAAATTTAACTATCGATAGTTATCGGCAATAGCAAAGTGAACTATCGATAGTAATGATAGTTGGCCATACATATCAGCAGTGGTTATTTGTGTTACTGTTACACTATTCACAGTTTTAACTTTATTACTTAATGTACCTATATACCAAATCCACCGACCCAACACCCACAATTATCGATCAAATCAGTATCACTCACAGATCACCATTGTGAAGCAACTGACTCCACCTCTAAGCGACGGCGCCACCTGTCAATTTTGGCTGAGTCCATGCGATATGTGATTTAACTCACATCAAGTAAAACTGGAACATAAGCACATTTAGCTTTCAGGATACTATCGCGATAGTATCGCGATAGTCTCATGACTATCTTGATAGTATCGCAGTAGTAATTACGGCTATCGCAATACTATCACGATAGTAAAACTATCCCCAATAGTCAGTGTGCTTTGACTGATCAACTGAACTTCAGTGGATGGAAATTAATCAAGATGGAATAGGTGTCTGTATGGACAATTTGTGATAAAGTAAAGACATCACATTCACACTGTGATTTTGGTTCTTTGAATAACATAATCTAAACTATTCTCATTTTATGAAGATAAATAATTTGGTCATCCTTGGAAATAGGAATCTTTCTTTTGTGCCTCTGTTGTTATTGCCTTATCTTCTAGTAGACATGTTATGGTCAGTAGGTTTATGAAGTGTTTACAGTCATTAGACCATTACTGCATCAAGATTGGCTTGTTTGAATATCATAAAACCACACTTGACTGTCACATTTAGTGACTAAGAGTAGACTAGCATTCCAATCTAAGGTTTGGCAGACATACAGGGTGGAAGTATGGATGTTACATTTGCAGCTCTAAGTTTTAGGTGGAGACCTGGCAGTTATGCGCATACGGAGGGATGTATTTTGGGTCTGATGTTTGAGATTTCTGTCAATGTATTTTTGGTGTCATGTTCAAGATTTTTGTTTTGCTAGTTTCTCTGTTTTTGTAGTCACAATCTTGCAGGTATATTCACTTTTCACATACCAAGGAATGCCGAAGTTGTTATTATATAGATAACATCTCCCCACCCACATAACATGTACACCAGAGCACGATTTGTAAATACTAAAAAGGCTTTGATACACCATCGGGCATTGAGGTAAGGCAGTGTCTTGTCAGATGAGTTACTAGGGAAATATGCATCTTTTGCATCACCATCAGGCACTGTCAGATGTCTGCCGGGGATCCAACTTGGGCTATTGTCATCTGACACAGGGCATCCAATAGCCAATGACATCGCTTATAGTACTATAGTAGTGATCCTCCTACTGGCACTATGACACCTGAGGGGGGGGGTACTGACTATAGATAATAATACAAACCTTGTGCTGTGCCTGACACTACCTTGCCATCTGTATATTATATTGATATAACCTTCATTAATATAATATCTATGTTATAATATTAATTAATTATTATAATGAACCCTACCATAGTACGGCCACACCCCCATGAGTGAAATGGCAGACTAGTCAAGTCAACAACAATCCACATTGATTGAGTTACATCAGAAGCAAACGGTTTTATGAGACAACAGTCAGGCATCATATAAGTCGCTCTCCTCTGTACTCTTTCTAGCATATCTATGTCCTTGTTGCGATATGGCCTCTACCAGACATGGTGTCAAATACATTTGTATTTGAAATAATTTAAATACTTTTTTTAAGTATTTGTATTTGTATTAGACCTTTAGGAAATGAAAGTATTTTATTTAAATACATCCCTAAAGTATTTGAAATGTTCAAATACTTTAAAATGATTTTTGAAATACATTGGACATGGTTATCAACAAATAGCAACTTGTATGAACAAAATGCAACCAGTCAGATAGCCACCAGTCTGAGAGTACAGAACTACAGATGCAGTGGTCACTTTCATCGCTGGTGACTTGATGCCTCTGTCTACATTGGAGAGTTCATGATTCCCAGCCATGATGTACAAAGTTGACCCTCCCCTTAAAGTACCCAGCAGGAAGCACTTGACCAGCAAATTACTTCCCCTGAAAATCAACCATGTCCAGAAGGATCTAATTGCCAGCCTCCATCAAGCTGATAAGATATGTGCAGATATATGAACTGTGGTCCAGTAGACAGATGGGCAGCTATTATGGAGTCACAGGTCACTTCATCATCAACTGGAAACCCTGAACTCTGTTATGTTCGCTTGTTCTCGTTTCCAGGATATCACACAGCTGAAGCCATTGCAGAACAGTTTGAGAATACTACTGCCATCTTCGGTATTTCCAACACAATCTCACACATTATCACCGACAATGCTTCAGACATGATGAAGGCTTTCTCGCTTCCCGGCTTCGAGAGAGTCTCTGTGCCCGACAGCCCAGACTCCAGCGATGATGAGTCTGATGATGAAGCTGTTGTTTCAACACCCGTGTCTGATGAGGGACTGTATGAATAGGTGAATGAACATGTATCCTGCTTTGCTCACACGTTGCAATTAGTGATCAAAGATGGCTTCAAGCAAGAGCTGGTATAAATAAAGTACTGGCCTCAGCAATTGTGACACACGTTCGAAAATCAATACATGCCTCAGAACTGCTGGAATCTGAGAGACGCCTGCAAACTGCCAACGCCACCCGGTGGAACTCGCAACTGGCCATGATCCGATCCATTCTGCATGTTCCTGAAGAAACACTCCACTCACCCAACATCAGCTGACTGCATATGAGGGAACTGTTTTGAAGGATTTAGTAGAAATTCTGACTCCATTTGACAGTGTTGCAACAGGAAGCATGGAAGTGCCATGTGTGTATCCTAAAATCAGAAATAGCAGCACTGAGTGCAAAGTACAAGAGTAACTTTGTCACTAATTTAAAGGTATCTGTGCAGAAAAGGCTATCACCTTATGAGATACATGATGCATTTCTGACAGCATCTGCCTTGGATGCAAGGTTTAAACTGCAGTGGTGTACCCCAGCAGAACAGATCACCCATAAAACTGTCCTAATCGCGAAGGAAGGAACACCTAAAGAGTCAGCAACTGTGACAGCTCACACAGACAGAGACACCACTGCTGAACCTCCCACCAAGAAACGTTGTGGCTTCTTCAGTTCACTAATCAACACTGATGAGAATCCTGCCAGTACTTGCACTGGCACTGAGTCACCGACAGAGGAGTATCTGAGTAGCCCTTGCACGGCGGAAGACTCAGACTCTCTGTACTTGCACTGGCACTGAGTCACCGACAGAGGAGTATCTGAGTAGCCCTTGCACGGCGGAAGACTCAGACTCTCTGTACTTGCACTGGCACAGAGTCACCGACAGAGGAGTATCTGAGTAGCCCTTGCACGGCGGAAGACTCAGACTCTCTGTACTTGCACTGGCACCGAGTCACCGACAGAGGAGTGTCTGAGTAGCTCTTGCACGGCGGAAGACTCAGACTCTCTGTACTTGCACTGGCACTGAGTCACCGACAGAGGAGTATCTGAGTAGCCCTTGCACGGCGGAAGACTCAGACTCTCTGTACTTGCACTGGCACCGAGTCACCGACAGAGGAGTGTCTGAGTAGCTCTTGCACGGCGGAAGACTCAGACTCTCTGTACTTGCACTGGCACCGAGTCACCGACAGAGGAGTATCTGAGTAGCTCTTGCACGGCGGAAGACTCAGACTCTCTGTACTTGCACTGGCACTGAGTCACCGACAGAGGAGTGTCTGAGTAGCCCTTGCACGGCGGAAGACTCAGACTCTCTGTACTTGCACTGGCACCGAGTCACCGACAGAGGAGTGTCTGAGTAGCTCTTGCACGGCGGAAGACTCAGACTCTCTGTACTTGCACTGGCACCGAGTCACCGACAGAGGAGTATCTGAGTAGCTCTTGCACGGCGGAAGACTCAGACTCTCTGTACTTGCACTGGCACTGAGTCACCGACAGATGAGTGTCTGAGTAGCCCTTGCACGGCGGAAGACTCAGACTCTCTGTACTTGCACTGACACAGAGTCACCGACAGAGGAGTATCTGAGTAGCCCTTGCACGGCGGAAGACTCAGACTCTCTGTACTTGCACTGGCACCGAGTCACCGACAGAGGAGTATCTGAGTAGCCCTTGCACGGCGGAAGACTCAGACTCTCTGTACTTGCACTGGCACAGAGTCACCGACAGAGGAGTGTCTGAGTAGCTCTTGCACGGCGGAAGACTCAGACTCTCTGTACTTGCACTGGCACCGAGTCACCGACAGAGGAGTATCTGAGTAGCCCTTGCACGGCGGAAGACTCAGACTCTCTGTACTTGCACTGGCACTGAGTCACCGACAGAGGAGTGTCTGAGTAGCCCTTGCACGGCGGAAGACTCAGACTCTCTGTACTTGCACTGGCACCGAGTCACCGACAGAGGAGTATCTGAGTAGCCCTTGCACGGCGGAAGACTCAGACTCTCTGTACTTGCACTGGCACCGAGTCACCGACAGAGGAGTGTCTGAGTAGCTCTTGCACGGCGGAAGACTCAGACTCTCTGTACTTGCACTGGCACCGAGTCACCGACAGAGGAGTATCTGAGTAGCTCTTGCACGGCGGAAGACTCAGACTCTCTGTACTTGCACTGGCACAGAGTCACCGACAGAGGAGTATCTGAGTAGCCCTTGCACGGCGGAAGACTCAGACTCTCTGTACTTGCACTGGCACCGAGTCACCGACAGAGGAGTATCTGAGTAGCTCTTGCACGGCGGAAGACTCAGACTCTCTGTACTTGCACTGGCACTGAGTCACCGACAGAGGAGTGTCTGAGTAGCCCTTGCACGGCGGAAGACTCAGACTCTCTGTACTTGCACTGGCACAGAGTCACCGACAGAGGAGTATCTGAGTAGCCCTTGCACGGCGGAAGACTCAGACTCTCTGTACTTGCACTGGCACTGAGTCACCGACAGAGGAGTATCTGAGTAGCCCTTGCACGGCGGAAGACTCAGACTCTCTGTACTTGCACTGGCACTGAGTCACCGACAGAGGAGTGTCTGAGTAGCTCTTGCACGGCGGAAGACTCAGACTCTCTGTACTTGCACTGGCACCGAGTCACCGACAGAGGAGTGTCTGAGTAGCTCTTGCACGGCGGAAGACTCAGACTCTCTGTACTTGCACTGGCACCGGGTTTCTGGAAGACAAACAAAATGAAATATCTTGCACTGGGAAAAGTCAGTCCCCAACGTTCTTTGTGTCCCGGCATCATCTGCTCATGTTGAAAGACTATTCAGCATTGCTGGAAAGGTGTTTCGTCCCAAGAGATGCTGCCTCACTGACAGCACCTTCCAGCAGCTGATGTTCCTGAGATGCAACTCCAAGTAAAGACTGAACAATAGCCATGATGTACGTCAGTGACGTTATACCTTCTTCTTCTTCCTAATACTGGACTGGGCCCCTTCCAGGATGTTACAACTCCAAGTGAACACTGAACAATAGCCTTGATGTACGTCAGTGACGTTATACCTTCTTCTTCTTCCTAATACTGGACTGGGCCCCTTCCAGGATGTTACAACTCCAAGTGAACACTGAACAATAGCCTTGATGTACGTCAGTGACGTTATACCTTCTTCTTCCTAATACTGGACTGGGCCCCTTCCAGGATGTTACAACTCCAAGTGAACACTGAACAATAGCCTTGATGTACGTCAGTGACATTATACCTTCTTCTTCTTTCTAATACTGGACTGGGCCCCTTCCAGGATGTTACAACTCCAAGTGAACACTGAACAATAGCCTTGATGTACGTCAGTGACGTTATACCTTCTTCTTCTTCCTAATACTGGACTGGGCCCCTTCCAGGATGTTACAACTCCAAGTGAACACTGAACAATAGCCTTGATGTACGTCAGTGACGTTATACCTTCTTCTTCTTCCTAATACTGGACTGGGCCCCTTCCAGGATGTTACAACTCCAAGTGAACACTGAACAATAGCCTTGATGTACGTCAGTGACGTTATACCTTCTTCTTCCTAATACTGGACTGGGCCCCTTCCAGGATGTTACAACTCCAAGTGAACACTGAACAATAGCCTTGATGTACGTCAGTGACATTATACCTTCTTCTTCTTTCTAATACTGGACTGGGCCCCTTCCAGGATGTTACAACTCCAAGTGAACACTGAACAATAGCCTTGATGTACGTCAGTGACGTTATACCTTCTTCTTCTTTCTAATACTGGACTGGGCCCCTTCCAGGATGTTACAACTCCAAGTGAACACTGAACAATAGCCATGATGTACGTCAGTGACATTATACCTTCTTCTTCTTCCTAATACTGAACTGGGCCCCTTCCAGGATGTTACAACTCCAAGTGAACACTGAACAATAGCCATGATGTACGTCAATGACGTTATACCTTCTTCTTCTTTCTAATACTGGACTGGGCCCCTTCCAGGATGTTACAACTCCAAGTGAACACTGAACAATAGCCATGATGTACGTCAGTGAGGTTATACCTTCTTCTTTCTAATACTGGACTGGGCCCCTTCCAGGATGTTACAACTCCAAGTGAACACTGAACAATAGCCTTGATGTACGTCAGTGACGTTATACCTTTTTCTTCTTCCTAATACTGGACTGGGCCCCTTCCAGGATGTTACAACTCCAAGTGAACACTGAACAATAGCCATGATGTACGTCAGTGACGTTATACCTTCTTCTTCCTAATACTGGACTGGGCCCCTTCCAGGATGTTACAAGTTCAGTGAAGCTTAGGCGCTTTGCGGGTGTCGTGTGCTCATTTAAAATTGCTATCACATTAGTTAAAATGTTGTATGAGCAAAACACTGTGTCTTTAAAAACTATGTACATTGTACGTCCTGGTCTCAGCAAGAATCTCTCTGGTGGCAGATGTTGAAACCACAAACACCAGCCAGGATTTGTATCCAGTGTTATAGTTTTACAGTTAATAAGCAGTATATCTTGCCATGGTTGTACATAACATTATAACAAGTATGCCAATAAACTACATATCTCAATATAAGGCTTTTGTTTGAGCTATATAGTAATGTATTCAGAAAATTATGTATTTAAATACTTTTGCATTTCAGAGTATTTGTATTTGAATTACTCAAGAGTATTTGTTTTTGTATTTAAATACATTTCAATGTATTTGACCCCATGTCTGGCCTCCATGCTTGTATACAATATTCTAAGTGAGGCCTAACTATTGTTTTGTACAATGATATTATTAATTCTTTTTCATCATATGCTATATTTCACCTATTATATATACATATATTTGAAGCTGCAATTCCGCACTGCTCTGAAATCTTCATATCAGCACTAATGGTTAACCCTAAGTCCTTTTCTTTTACAGTAATACTTTGTACAGTACCATTGTATATTGTGCATCTTTGTTCCCATGTCCTGTGTGGAAGCATTTACATTTCCCCAAAAATTAACAACATTTGTCACTTTTCAGACCATTTGATCAACCTGTCAAGATCATCTTGTAAATGCTATCTATCTCCATCACGTTTAATCCTTCTAAATACTTTTGGATCATCAGCAAATTGACATTCAAAACCTTGCTTGTTATATCATCGTCCAAATCGTTGATATATATTAAGAGTAATATAGGTCCCAGATGGCTTTACATGTCTCGGGGATTAATCTTCCCTTCTCAAGTGTACGCCTGGAGAAGTTAGAATGCAACATGATAATATTGTAACACAATAATGCACATATTTTTCAAAAGTTTACTGCAGTGTTGGAAAAAATAACTATGTTAAAACAATAAAGAAAAGGCATATATTTAAATTGTACAAATTATGATCTTCCTCGCTGCTTGTCTGATCAGTACTTCTAAGTGAAATTACATAGAATTGTGAAAATGTGGCATGCCCGGAAACAGTGACCTTCACCCATAGTCACACCTCCGTCAGACCCTGTCTGAACGTGTGGCAGCAGGAGGCCGTCCGACATAGGTAGCAGACATCAGACATGCTGCATTGTCATACGGCAGTGCCTGATAGAGTATCAAGGCTTTAAGCAGCATGCTTGTTCAGGCTTGAACATGACACATGCTATAGTTTGGTTCAGTAGAAGGACACTACAAATGCACCAGTTGTCCCACTGTAGGCTACACACAGCTAGGAGTGAACACTTGCTGTACTGAGTGCTGCTAACTGTAGGCTACACACAGCTAGGAGTGAACACTTGCAGTACTGAGTGCTGCTAACTGTAGACTACACACAGCTAGGAGTGAACACTTGCTGTACTGAGTGCTGCTAACTGTAGGCTACACACAGCTAGGAGTGAACACTTGCTGTACTGAGTGCTGCTAATTGTAGGCTACACACAGCTAGGAGTGAACACTTGTTGTACTGAGTGCTGCTAACTGTAGGCTACACACAGCTAGGAGTGAACACTTGTTGTACTGAGTGCTGCTAATTGTAGGCTACACACAGCTAGGAGTGAACACTTGCTGTACTGAGTGCTGCTGACTGTAGTCTACACACAGCTAGGAGTGAACACTTGTTGTACTGAGTGCTGCTAACTGTAGGCTACACACAGCTAGGAGTGAACACTTGTTGTACTGAGTGCTGCTAATTGTAGGCTACACACAGCTAGGAGTGAACACTTGTTGTACTGAGTGCTGCTAACTGTAGGCTACACACAGCTAGGAGTGAACACTTGCTGTACTGAGTGCTGCTAATTGTAGACTACACACAGCTAGGAGTGAACACTTGTTGTACTGAGTGCTGCTAACTGTAGGCTACACACAGCTAGGAGTGAACACTTGTTGTACTGAGTGCTGCTAACTGTAGGCTACACACAGCTAGGAGTGAACACTTGTTGTTCTGAGTGCTGCTAACTGTAGGTTACACACAGCTAGGAGTGAACACTTGTTGTACTGAGTGCTGCTAACTGTAGACTACACACAGCTAGGAGTGAACACTTGTTGTACTGAGTGCTGCTAACTGTAGGTTACACACAGCTAGGAGTGAACACTTGTTGTACTGAGTGCTGCTAACAGTAGGCTACACACAGCTAGCAGTGAACACTTGTTGTACTGAGTGCTGCTAACTGTAGGTTACACACAGCTAGGAGTGAACACTTGTTGTACTGAGTGCTGCTAACTGTAGGTTACACACAGCTAGGAGTGAACACTTGTTGTACTGAGTGCTGCTAACAGTAGGCTACACACAGCTATGAGTGAACACTTGTTATACTGAGTGCTGCTAACTGGGGTCTATATAACGACAGCCAACTGGTGTATTGCTAGATATGATCCTATGCTGCAGGAGGGGCATGGCTCTTATAGCCAGAACAAATACCCAGCAATTTAGCTGGGCTAACAAGGATTCATGTTGCATCTATTTATAACTTAACATGTAAAACTGATAAGCACTTTAGAAACTTTTTATATGTATCCAGTTACATAATTATTATTATCTGTATACAGAAGAAATGAAGATGATTGATTATAATGTATAAATTTACCAGCGATAACAAAACGAACAAAGATGTCTTGCCTGTATCTAATGTATGCCTTATATGTCATACAAGTCTTACTTTTTATAAGTATACTTTTGATAGAACCCACTAATGCTGTTTACGTTGTAACTGTTTGCATCCTGTTAGATCTGCCTTTCCTCCCACAGTCTACCATTGTAAGTTGATATAATGTAGATAGAACTAATTCAAGCACCGACTCCTACAGTGGTTTGTCTGAAACGTTTCCAAAGAAGCAAACCTTTATACCGCTAGGGCAATGGTAAGACATGTTGGTTTCTTGTCACTTCTACGTTCCACTGCAGTGTATAAAGGTCACATCGATGCAGTTTACTAGGTATCAGGGTATAACCCAACATGTCGTCCACCAGTATTTCGATTACACGCTACTAATCATAGGCCTTTGGAATTTAGTTACGTTAATGTGGCGCTAGAGTGGCATGCCACGTAGACCTATTGAATGTGCCCCGGGTGAACATGGCAACAAAATTATTCAATCCCGTCTTCTGGTGTCACCAGCAGTTGAGCTGAGACAGCAGAAAAGAGAAGTTATGTCTGTGCAGCGGCGATATATTTTATGGACTCGTATACATGCCTGCCATAGTGTTGTTAGGATAAATTTCTGACTGAGTTGCGATCCAATATGGCTGAAGTGAAAAAATATGTCAGAACGGTGATACATTTTGAAATGGTGAGATCTGCTTGAGTCTGTGTGAATGCTGGTTGTGACTGTGTAAGTGCTGGTTCAGTCTGTGTGTGTTCTGGTCAAGTCTGTGTAAGTGCTGGTTCAGCCTGTGTGTGTTCTGGTCAAGTCTGTGTAAGTGCTGGTTGAGTCTGTGTGAGTGCTGGTTGAGTCTGTGTGAGTGCTGGTTAAGTTTGTGTGAGTGCTGGTTGTGTCTGTGTAAGTGCTGGTTGAGTCTGTGTGAGTGCTGGTTGAGTCTGTGTGAGTGCTGGTTGAGTCTGTGTCAGTGCTGGTTGAATCTGTGTGAGTGTTGGTTGAATCTGAGTAAGTGTTGGTTGAGTACATGTGAATACTGGTTGACTCAGTGTGAATGTTGCTTGAGTCTGTGTGAGTACTGGTTGAGTCTGTGTGAGTGCTGGGTGAGTGTCGTTTGAGGCTGGGTGAGTGTTGGTTGAGTACGTGTGAATACTAGTTGAGTCCGTGTGAATGTTGCTTGAATCTGTGTTAGTTCTGGTTGAGTCTGTGTGAGTGCCGGTTGAGTCTGAGTGAGTGTTGTTTGAGTCTGTGTGAGTGTTGTTTAAGTATATGTACGTGTTGGTTGAGTCTATGTGTGTATACAATACAATAATACTTTATTGTCCCATGAAGTGAAATTTGTTTGCAGCGTCCATAAAAACCAAGTAAATACATAATTACAAATCTGCGACAAATGTAATAGTGATAACCTAATCGCTAATTGTCATCGTCGCATCACGGATAATATATCTATATAGTGTATGTGCACGTAATAAATACATAGAGAATAAATAAAGTTTGGCTCAGAAGAGGCGTCAGAGAGATGTGTCATTTAAAAGCCGAACAGACGTAGAAATAAATGACAGCCGCTTCCTATTTGTTTTGCAAGTAACCGTTCTACACCGTCTGGATGACGGCAGAAGGACGTATTCATTATACAGAGTGTGTGTGTTGTCAGGCAGAATGCGACTGGCTTTCGGCAAAACCTGTTTTCATACAGAGCAGTGAGAGTGGCTTGTTTCACGCCAGTCAGTTTACTGCTGATGTTTGCAATACGCTGCAGCTTGTTTTTGTCTTTTAGACTGACGCAGCCAAACCAACAAATAAAATAAAAGTTTAAAACACTCTGGATAAACGACTTAAAAAACGTGGACAGAATTGTATTACCAATGTTAAAAGAATGCAGCTTCCTTAGACAGTGTAGACATTGTTGACCCTTCTTATACGTAGCGGCACATTGACGGTCTCGCCTCAACCTATTGTCAATGATCGTACCGAGATCAAGCACCCATAGGGCCAAGTCAGACTCAATAAGTTTTTTAAAAAGCTGGTGAGGCTGCAGAGTATTAGTAGCAGAACTCAGATCAAAGTAAAGAACTGTGGCATGGGTTTTGGCTTTCTCAAGATGACAGACTACAAGGTTTAGCAAAGTAGCGACTGCATCCTCCGGCCCTCTCCCAGGCCGATATGCAAATTGCAGGGGGTCTCGGAGATGGACTGTGGTTCATAAACATGGTTTTGACCATTTTATTTCAAAACTCTTCATTACGTGCGATGTCAACGCTACTGGGCAAAACTCATTTGGGCCGGCAGGGCGAGCTGTTTTGGGGACAGGGATAATAGTTGACGTTTTCCACAAGATAGGAATTTTCTGTGAGGTAAGAGAGGCTTAGAAGATGAGGTGGAAGATATCAGACAACTGAATGGCACAATGCTTCAAAACCTGACCGCAAATGCCGTCGGGACCAGGACGTTTCCTCACACTTGTACACCGGAATACTCAACACATATTCTTTTTGAAATTTCTAGTTTACCATCTGTCTTGGTTGAACTTTTAATATCGTCAATGACAGAACGAAAATCATGTGTGTCTAAACGAGAGTAGAAAGAATTCATATCCTCTACAAAGACTCCCTCATCTTTACCTCACAACATCGGTAAGTTCATCCAGGTTTTCACATGAATCCCGAAAGACATCCCGGTTAGTACAGTAAAAACAGCCCTGCAGTCTAGCTATGCTGTCTTCATTCCACACCTTGACATGTCTTTCAACACATTTAGCACGCTTCAGAAGACATCTGTAAATAGGAACCAAGTGAACTGTATTGTGATCAGCGTCGCCGATCCGTAGCTTGGCTATGAACTTATACTCATTGGGCACCGAACCGTAGCACAAGTCAATCAGGTAGGCAGACTTTTGTTTAGGGTGCACTGATTGAAATCACCCAGTATGAACTCGGTGGACAAAGCGTCCAGTTTCTGTGTCTCATCACAAATGTGCTGGGCGGCTCGGTCCACGTTGGCTCTGGGGTGTATGTAAACACCAGTCACAAATAATTGAGGAAATGCACGGGGTAGATACAGTGGTCATAGTGAAACAGTCAACAGTTCAATGTCTGGGGTACAGGGTTGTTCACGCACAATGACAGTTTTGCACCAGCGTTCATTGACGTACAGGCAACCCCCCCACCTCTCTCCTTTCCGGTCGATTGCTTGTCGCGATCAAGCCGGATCGGGCATCCAAATCCCTTGATTGAAGTTCCATGATTGGAGACAGAGCTGAAGGTGAAGGACACAAGGCAGGCGTCCCTGTATTAATTAAAATGTTACCTTTGCTTGAAGCTCGTCCAACTTGAGGCCATTCAAAGATCGTACATTTGCCAATATCATGGGTGATAAAGGTGGTTTACCTTTTGTTTTCCCAAGTCTCTGTCGCACACGACCCCTCCGCCCTCACGCACCCGTCTGGTGTTGTTCCACGTTAGCTCGGGTGGGAAGTCGATGCTTGAAAGAAAGTCCGAATCATCGTGTGTCAACATGTTCAATGCCAGAAAATATTCACGGCTGACTCTGCCATGGTGGATGTTTCCATGCTGGCCGTAGCACAGGTGAACCCAAGCCACGAGTATACAAGAAGTCCAAATAGCAGACATGTCCAGTTCACAATTATTTTAGTGATAACTGTTGCATAAACAAAAATCTCTGTATATCCGGCGACCACAATAAAAACTTCATAAAACACGAATACGATGATGCACAAACAGCTGCTGTCGCCACAGAGTAGTACAACCAGTACTAACACAGACTCAACCAGCACTCACACTGACTCAACCAGTACTAACACGGACTCAACCAGCACTCACACAGACTCAACCAGCACTCACACAGACTCAACCAGCACTCACACAGACTCAACCAGTACTAACACAGACTCAACCAGTACTAACACAGACTCAACCAGTACAAACACAGACTCAACCAGTACTAACACAGACTCAACCAGCACTCACACAGACTCAACCAGTACTAACACAGACTCAACCAGCACTCACACAGACTCAACCAGTACTAACACAGACTCAACCAGCACTCACACAGACTCAACCAGTACTAACACAGACTCAACCAGCACTCACACTGACTCAACCAGTACTAACACAGACTCAACCAGCACTCACACAGACTCAACCGGTACTATCACAGACTCAACCAGCACTCACACAGACTCAACCAGTACTAACACAGACTCAACCAGTACTAACACAGACTCAACCGGTACTAACACAGACTCAACCAGCACTCACACAGACTCAACCAGTACTAACACAGACTCAACCAGCACTCACACTGACTCAACCAGTACTAACACAGACTCAACCAGCACTCACACTGACTCACCCAGTACTAACACAGACTCAACCAGCACTCACACTGACTCAACCAGTACTAACACTGACTCAACCAGCACTCACACTGACTCAACCAGTACTAACACTGACTCAACCAGCACTCACACTGACTCAACCAGTACTAACACTGACTCAACTAGCACTCACACAGACTCAACCAACACTCACACAGACTGATTCAACACTCATACAGACTCAAACAGCACTCACCCAGACTCAAGCAACACTCACACAGACTCAACCAACACTCACTGTGAGTGATGGTTGCGTCTGTGTGATTGCTGGTTGAGTCTGCGTGAGTATTGGTTGAATCTATGTGATTGCTGGTTGAGTCTAAACGAGTGCTGGTTGACTCTCGGGTCCACCATTTGCCCACCCACGTTGACTGCGATAAACAACGTGTTGTCTATGCGCCTTTGTGTTGAAGCTATGTTCTCGAGCCGAGCGGTCTTGGTATCGCTATCACTTATTGAGACGGCAGCTTTGTTGTTACCTTTGGCCGTGTATGTTATCAACACTGACACCTTTCATCGTCGACACAGCGACATTATCCTGCTGTTGACAAACTCAGATACATGGAAGTGTGTTTATTTTTTTGATAGCATGTAGGTAAGGTAACGTGGTGCCAAACTCAATGCAGTTCACTTGTCTCACGACAATTAAC
>OZ023206.1:3223849-3273849 GCA_963995525.1 Escarpia spicata | reverse complement strand
TGTTCAAGGTTCATATTGCTACTGGTGGCGCAGCTTCACTGCTGACACAGCCACAACTGACAAGACAGCCGCCGTTAATGACATATCATAATGTTCAAGGTTCATATTGCTACTGGTGGCGCAGCTTCACTGCTGACACAGCCACAACTGACAAGACAGCCGCCGTTAATGACATATCATAATGTTCAAGGTTCATATTGCTAGTGGTGGCGCAGCTTCACTGCTGACACAGCCTCAACTGACAAGACAGCCGCCGTTAATGACATATCATAATGTTCAAAGTTCATATTGCTACTTGTGGCGCAGCTTCACTGCTGACACAGCCTCAACTGACAACACAGCCGCCGTTAATGACATATCATAATGTTCAAGGTTCATATTGCTACTGGTGGCGCAGCTTCACTGCTGACACAGCCTCAACTGACAACACAGCCGCCGTTAATGACATATCATAATGTTCAAGGTTCATATTGCTACTGGTAGCGCAGCTTCACTGCTGACACAGCCACAACTGACAAAACAGTCGCCGTTAATGACATATCATAATGTTCAAGGTTCATATTGCTACTGGTGGCGCAGCTTCACTGCTGACACAGACACAACTGACAACACAGCCGCCGTTAATGACATGTCATAATGTTCAAGGTTCATACCGCTACTGGTGGCGCAGCTTCACTGCTGACACAGCCACAACTGACAACACAGCCGCCGTTACTGACATATCATAATGTTCAAGGTTCATATTGCTACTGATGGCGCAGCTTCACTGCTGACACAGCCTCAACTGACAACACAGCCGCTGTTAATGACATATCATAATGTTCAAGGTTCATATTGCTACTGGTGGCGCAGCTTCACTGCTGACACAGCCTCAACTGACAACACAGCCGCCGTTAATGACATATCATAATGTTCAAGGTTCATATTGCTACTGGTGGCGCAGCTTCACTGCTGACACAGCCACAACTGCCGCCGTTAATGACATAACCTCCAAAGATGGCACATCAAGCGATATTACTGATGATCCTACTATTGTTCACCCCAATATGTGAAAGATCATCAAATACGCAGAAAAAGTTATGTATACGGATAATGACTTCATTTCCGTCAACCACGATAACACGTGGCACCTGCAGAAGGACACCATCTTTGTTAAAGACACCAGAAGGAGTTCAAATGGGGAAAGTGGGATATAAAGAATGGTAAGATGTTATACCATACGTTTCCAAAGCATAGTATTGCGTTATCCTCATTATACTATTAACTACACTTTAGTGCTTAAACTATGTTAACAAATGCCTACAGGATGAACACTATGACACACCGGTGATACCACGCAAAACACACATCTAATGTTACCACGCGAAACGCATGGTTAAGATTGGCTTATTCTACGCAACACAACACGGACATGCGCTAAGTTATGCACCGATCAACTATACTCATTTAACATCCATTTCCACAATATCTTATACGCAACATTGTCAAATTCATAATTATGCAATATCTACAGCACACCCTGATAATATTTTTTTCTCAAAACTGGTTCACGAATAATGTCTCTAAAAATATTAAAGTAATATTTAATCCCAGTGATGTCACAATTATAATAGCCTAGCATACACGTTTCGATCTGAAGCTCAAGTGTGCTATTTCATGTCAACACAAACTGCGTTTCGCGTGGTAACGTATTCGCGGGTATCGATTAGCAAGTTAAGTCGCTGTATCTCATCCAGGTTTGTAGAAGGAGCTTTATTTATGATCAGTTGTAAACTAAACTAAAGGCAATATGTATGTAATATATATATATATATATATATATATATATATATGTATGTATATATATATATATATGTGTGTGTGTGTGTGTGTGTGTGTGTGTGTGTGTGTGTGTGTGTGTGTGTGTGTGTGTGTGTGTGTGTGTGTGTGTGTGTATAATTCAAAGAATACGCACAACTAATACGTATATATATATATATACGTATGATGTGTAATAAATTAAAGCAAACAATATGTAAAAATGGTTGCGATAGCGTAAATGACAAATTTTTGAGAATTATGTTCGTCGTTTAAATACTATTTCACCGATACCACGCAAAACGCAACTTTCCGTGTGCATTAAGCTGAGGAAGAAACATCCTTTATTCCAATATTAAACATCATCCAAGCCTTAAAATAGATTACATATGTATGCATGAATTATTTATGTGTAATCCCAGTCAAATTTTGCCGAGATCATCTTTAAAAAAAACATGAAAATTTTCAGAAAATGCGATGTGTGTGTTAAGGCACCTACATCTAGCTGGCCATTGCTATCGTAATACCGAAGACCCAATGTCAACATTCATCCTGTGGATACCTACACATAGAAAGAAAAACACCAAGCTGATCTGCGAAAACCTTGATATTGGAGAAACAGACCTTCCATCCCTGATGAATGACCGACCCTTGTGAAAGGGTCATCTGTGCTACGGCGCCGGCCGACCGATGATGATGACACACACACACACACACGCGCGCGCCTTTTGGCTAAAGTTGTCTCTCATTTGGCTTCGAATGACTCCATTGTGCCGTTTCGAATAAGCGTCAGCCATTTAGAACATGAGAGAGCCTCAGATTCAAATTAAATGTTTGTGTGTGTGTGTATGTGTGTGTGTGTGGTGTGTGTGTGTGTGTGTGTGTGTGTGTGTGTGTGTGTGTGTGTGTGTGTGTGTGTGTGTGTGTGTGTGTGTGTGTGTGTGTGTGTGTGTGTGTGTGTGTGTGTGTGTATGTGTGAATATGTGTGTATGTGTGTAAGTAAGTATGTATGTATGTATGTGTGTGTGTGTGTGTGTGTGTGTGTGTGTGTGTGTGTGTGTGTGTGTGTGTGTGTGTGTGTGTGTGTGTGTATGTGTGTATGTGTGTGTTTATGTGTGTATGTGTGTGTGTTTGTATGTGTATGTGTATGTGTGTATGTGTGTTTGTGTATATGTGTGTATGTGTGTATATATGTGTGTGTGTGTGTGTGTGTGTGTGTGTGTGTGTGTGTGTGTGTGTGTGTGTGTGTGTGTGTGTGTGTGTGTGTGTGTGTGTGTGTGTGTGTGTGTGTGTGTGTTTATGTGTGTATGTGTGTATGAGTGTGTGTGTGTGTGTGTGTGTGTGTGTGTGTGTGTGTGTGTGTGTGTGTGTGTGTGTGTGTGTGTGTGTGTGTGTGTGTGAGTGTGTGAGTGTGTGTGTGTTTGTATGTGTATGTGTGTATGTGTGTATGTGTGTATGTGTGTATGTGTGTTTGTGTGTATGTGTGTATGTGTGTAAGTGTGTATATATATATATGTGTGTGTGTGTGTGTGTGTGTGTGTGTGTGTGTGTGTGTGTGTGTGTGTGTGTGTGTGTGTGTGTGTGTGTGTGTGTGTGTATGTATGTATGTATGTATGCACCCTATTGGGAGGCAAGCTAGTCAGAACGGTCGGTCAACCAGACAAACAGAAACCTATACATGCACGCACATGCCATGCTTGTAATGAACTGAGGTTACATTACACTATATCGCTTAATTCCAACTTTTTTTCATAGTCTATTTTGCAGCCCTGGACTCCCAGGGAATTCAAAACCGTTGATTGACTAATTAGATCGTAATGACGGGCGTCACGGGCCTACTTAGAGTTGTCTAGACCACACTCAGAGGTGTCGTGTGACATCAACCGTATAAACTGGCATGTCACTCACGTCAATGTTACCATTGGATGTCATTAAAGCTGCTTCGCTTAGGTTCTTCCGTGTCCGTATGTGTAGTGTGTGAATATTGTACAATATCCACAGTCGGTTTAACACCAAAATGCTTATTTTTGTTTAATTGGGTACATAAATGCATGTTTAATCATATCGCGCATGAATAATGTTTTTTGAATCACTTGAATTAATGCTTAGGCACACAAATAATAAGGTGATAGTTTGTGTGAAGATATCACATAACCTACAAACATAAACGAGTTCACATACTGTAGTTGATACTAGGTAGCTGTGGTTTAAAAAATTATAATTTGAAACGAGATGAGTCATTAAATCTACTGGAGGACGCGTCGTTGGAAGCACCAGAAAATAGAGAAGTTGAATGAATGAAAACATGGAAAACTGTTGGAATTAATGTTTATTTCCACAACGAGAAAAACAAATCGAAGGCCAAGAAGAAAAGTATGCGAGACTGAGTGTGTGTGTGTGTGTGTGTGTGTGTGTGTGTGTGTGTGTGTGTGTGTGTGTGTGTGTGTGTGTGTGTGTGTGTGTGTGTGTGTGTGTGTGTGTGTGTGTGTGTGTGTGTGTGTGTGTGTGTGTGTGTGTGTGTGTGTGTGTGTGTGTGTGTGTGTGTGTAAGAGTGATACGCCAAAAAAACTACCTTGTGGTTCTCCAAAAACCTAGATTTGCCCCCCCCCCCCCCGAGACTCGTCAAAATACCCACATCGAGGCTGT
Organism: Escarpia spicata; assembly: GCA_963995525.1. Classification (NCBI taxonomy): domain Eukaryota; kingdom Metazoa; phylum Annelida; class Polychaeta; order Sabellida; family Siboglinidae; genus Escarpia; species Escarpia spicata. The sequence goes on along the minus strand of OZ023206.1, from coordinate 3,269,406 downwards.
CCACAAACATTAATTTGCACCCGCCCATTGAGGTTGACCAACAACCTCAAATTGCAACCCAAGGTCCACCCACTTTCCTTAAACATTGGGGAGGGAGTAAACCTATCTGCAGCTTACCATCTAAATTATTTGGCGGCTGAGCTCCATGAGAACCCCCGGTCCCGACGCCTGTGTTGCGACACGATATATGAAAAGGACATATTTAGTATCAATTTACAAATATCTATTGACAATTACTATGATGTAGGGCTTACTATTGGTGTAAACGAAAGTTGCAAGAAGAAGCTGGTGAGGTGTCGACTAATGTGGACTGGACAAATAAAGCGAAAGGAAGTAGAACGGCTGGCAAAGAAAGCAGATGCTTGGAGAGTGGAGGGGAAAATGAGGCAAGGACGACCTGGACTGCGATGGGATCGAGGTTTGCGTAAAGGGAGATAAGGAGGAATTAGGAAAGCGAAAAAGAGAGGGGAGTGGAGAGAGTTGGTCGAGACAAGGTTAACGAGTGGGAAAGAAACAGCAACGACAAGAAAACAGTATTGGAAAACTGTATTGATGAGCAGTATCTATGTATGTAATTGATTGGAATGTATCACAGTTTCTGTAATAAACCATTATTATATTATAGTATCAAGGACCAGTATCGAGGAGCAGTATCGAGGACCAATATTGAGGCGAGCTTCACCCCGGACGTTGAGGGATACAAGAGGAGAAGAGCAACATGGTTAAACCAACTAAAGTATGCACTGACACTTGTTATACGTGTAACATGGTTAAACCAACTAAAGTACATACTGACACTTGTTGTACGTGTAACATGGTTAAACTAACTAAAGGACGTACTGACACTTGTTGTACGTGTAGCATGATTAAACCAACTAAATTATGTACTGACACCTGTTGTATGTGTAACATGGTTAAACCAACTAAAGAATGTACTGACACTTGTTGTACGTGTAACATGATTAAACCAACTAAAGTATGTACTGACACTTGTTGTACGTGTAACATGGTTAAACCAACTAAAGAATGTACTGACACTTGTTGTACGTGTAACATGATTAAACCAACTAAAGTATGTACTGACACTTGTTGTACGTGTAACATGGTTAAACCAACTAAAGTATGTACTGACACTTGTTGTACGCGTAACATGGTTAAACCAACTAAAGGATGTACTGATACTTGTTGTACGTGTAGCATGGTTAAACCAACTAAGGGATGTACTGACACTTGTTGTACGTGTAGCATGGTTAAACCAATTAAAGTATGTGCTGACACTTGTTGTACGTGTAACATGGTTAAACCAACTAAAGTATGTACTGACACTTGTTGTACGTGTAACATGGTTAAACCAACTAAAATATGTACTGACACTTGTTGTACGTGTAACATGGCTAAACCAAACTAAAGGATGTACTGACACTTGTTGTACGTGTAACATGGTTAAACCAACTAAAACACGTACTGACACTTATTGTACGTGTAACATGGTTAAACCAACTAAAGTATATACTGACACTTATTGTACGTGTAATATGGTTAAACCAACTAAAGTAGGACTGACACTTGTTGTACGTGTAACGTGGTTAAACCAACTGAAGTATGTACTGACACTTATTGTACGTGTAAAGAGTGACTTCAGGTGAAAGTCATAATAAAATAAATTTATATAGCAGCTGCTAGTAGCTGCGTACTCCGTGTTATTTAAAGTACATGGCATGTTATAATATGACGAGATCATACGAAATAGAGCATTTAAATATACGAAAGACGACGGTCAAGTTGGAAATAAAACAAATGTCATGTTAATTCATGACAGACCAAACGTGAATTATTAACAAATTTACGTTCCATGCCATATATGTATGTATGTATGCATGTACGCATATACGTATGTACGTATGTACGTATGTACGTATGTACGTATGTACGTATGTACGTATGTACGTACGTATGTATGTATGTATGTATATTTCTATGTATGTGTATGTGTGAGTGTGTGCGTATGTGTGTATGCGTGTATATATTATGTTTTATATATATATATATATATACATACATGTATACATGCATACATGCGGAATACGTTTACTAAAATACCAAATACAACAACGACAACGCTTAATTATGACCAACAACACGGCGTCCGCAATATGTGCAACATATTCCATATAGAACAGTTTATTTAGGCAGGTCCTGAAGTGATTTTAAATGATCGAAAGGCAAACGTTCTATACCATGGCAATGTTTTGAAAGGACGATCATGTGTGTGTGTGGGTGTATGACTGTATGCACGTGGGTGTGGGCGGGTGTATGACTGTATGCACGTGGGTGTGGGCGGGTGTATGACTGTGTGCACGTGGGTGTGGGCGGGTGTATGACTGTATGCACGTGGGTGTGGGCGGGTGTATGACTGTATGCACGTGGGTGTGGGCGGGTGTATGACTGTGTGCACGTGGGTGTGGGCGGGTGTATGACTGTGTGCGCGTGGGTGTGGGCGGGTGTATGACTGTGTGCACGTGGGTGTGGGCGGGTGTATGACTGTATGCACGTGGGTGTGGGCGGGTCTATGACTGTGTGCACGTGGGTGTGGGCGGGTGTATGACTGTATGCACGTGGGTGTGGGCGGGTGTATGACTGTGTGCACGTGGGTGTGGGCGGGTATATGACTGTGTGCACGTGGGTGTGGCGGGTGTATGACTGTGTGCACGTGGGTGTGGGCGGGTGTATGACTGTATGCACATGGGTGTGGGCGGGTATATGACTGGATGCACGTGGGTGTGGCGGGTGTATGATTGTATGCACGTGGGTGTGGGCGGGTGTATGACTGTATGCACGTGGGTGTGGGCGGGTGTATGACTGTATGCACGTGGGTGTGGGCGGGTGTATGACTGTATGCACGTGGGTGTGGGCGGGTGTATGACTGTATGCACGTGGGTGTGGGTGGGTGTATGACTGTATGCACGTGGGTGTGGTTGGGTGTATGACTGTATGCACGTGGGTGTGGGCGGGTATATGACTGTGTGCACGTGGGTGTGGCGGGTGTATGACTGTGTGCACGTGGGTGTGGGCGGGTGTATGACCGTATGCACGTGGGTGTGGGCGGGTATATGACTGTGTGCACATGGGTGTGGGCGGGTGTATGACTGTATGCACGTGGGTGTGGGCGGGCATATGACTGTATGCACGTGGGTGTGTGTGGGTGTATGACTGTATGCACGTGGGTGTGGGTGGGTGTATGACTGTATACACGTGGGTGTGAGTGGGTGTATGACCGTGTGCGCGTGGGTGTATGACTGTGTGCGCGTGGGTGTGTGTGGGTGTATGACTTGGTGCGCGTGGGTGTGTGTGGGTGTATGACTGTGTGCGCGTGGGTGTGGGCGGGTGTATGACTGTATGCACGTGGGTGTGGGTGGGTGTATGACTGTATGCACGTGTGTGTGGGCGGGTGTATGACTGTATGCACGTGGGTGTGGGTGGGTGTATGACTGTATGCACGTGGGTGTGGGTGGGTGTATGACTGTATGCAAGTGTGGGTGTGTGTTGGTGTATGACTGTGTGCGCGTGGGTGTGGGTGGGTGTATGACTGTGTGTGCGTGGGTGTGGGTGGGTGTATGACTGTGTGTGCGTGGGTGTGGGTGGGTGTATGACTGTGTGTGCGTGGGTGTGGATGGGTGTATTACTGTGTGCACGTGGGTGTGGGTGGGTGTATGACTGTATGCACGTGAGTGTGGGTGGGTGTATGACAGTGTGCACGTGGGTGTGGGTGGGTGTCTGACTGTGTGCACATGCGGTACGTATGCGTGCGTGCGTGCGTGCGTGCGTGCGTGCGTGCGCGTGTGTGTGGGTGAATATGCGGGCGTGGGTACGTGTGTGGGGGAGGGGTGCGTATGGAGTTCCCGTGCGCATGTACGTACTTGACTTCTTCCTGTTCCCCATTGAAAGTGCCATTTTGAGACAATGCGCCTGTGGAAATTCAATAGAAAAACGTACAGTTAGTAACTGTTAGTATGATATATTTTACAATTTGTTTAAACATAAAATTCGCGATTACACTTTAGCATACCAGATTCATTTGTTGGTCTTGCAGTATTACACGCGCTGCCTCTCGGAATGTTACCTTGCCCAACATCATCGCGAGGCTCTGAGGCCAACTGAATTTATTCGAGTCACAGTAACTCGAGAAAGCAATTCACTAACTGCGTTGTTCGACGCTAATCGTCGGCGGGAACGAGTGGCCTGTCTCACGGTATCACACACACACACACACACACACACACACACACACACACACACACACACACACACACACACACACACACACACACACACACACACACACACACACACACACACACACACACACACACACACACACACACACACACACACACACACACACACACACACACACACACACACACACACACACACACACACACACACACACACACACACACACACCGAGCGCTGGTCTCAAACACCGCCGCCTCGCTCGCTCCGCCAATGTTCCCGCTGCATGCCGCGACTGAGGCGCCCCGCTGCGGTCAGTTCCCGCGTCGCCGTTGCCTGTTTGCTTAATTTAACTCATTAGGCGTTGAATTACCTACGCGCCGGGTATGTTTAATGCGTTCAGCCTCTGGGCGGATCGCACGGCACATTTGTCTGCCAAGGTGTCAGCGAGCCTGATTGATAAATTAGAAGGAATTACGACTGTCCGGGAGCGGGGAACACCACTTGACTACACGGCGAGGCGAAGGGCAAGTGAAAGAACACGGTCTCACCACGCGCGCACGCACGCACGCACGCACGCACGCACGCACGCACGCACGCACGCACGCACGCACGCACGCACACAAACAATGCATGTGTGCGTGAGTGCGAGCGTACGTTTTCATGTTCGTGTGTGAATACGTGCGTGCATTTTGTGATTGAACAAGTTTCACGCATTGACTGTAACGTACTTGAAAGCTTCTTGGAATATAATGAACAAGTGCTGACATTAACCACCCTACCGGGACGTGAAATGTCCAGAACTGACCTGTGTCTAGTACGAGACATCCACTCTATCAATGCAAACACACTTTTTCGGTAGAGGAAACGTACCCAAAATATGTGCAGTGAATCCGCTTTTTCCTTAAAAAACTTCGACAGGAATTTAATTCATTAACCACGGTTCTTTTTATCAACAAACGTAAACGTAAGTTTTTTATTATTATAATGAGACAATAATAATATAATGAGAACATCAGAACTGGGATTACTACATCTGAAATCTAATCTATTACAATTACAAATAATCTTAAAATGAATGAGTACGATTGCGTGTACTTTACACGACACCTTTGGAAATGAGTAATCGATTACGATTACGTTTGCATGTAATAATGATTACTCAAAATTACACTAACGGCTTATCAATTGTTTGTTCATTGTTTATAGTCTTTGTACAGATGTATGCGCTTTTTGCTAGATATAGGATGAACAAATATTTACCCATAGAGTACAGTGCAATTGGGCCCTGGGTAACATAAATTTACAAACACAATTGTAATCGCGACTGTGTTTATAATAATGATTCCGATTACTTTGGCAATGTAACAAAATACGATTATGATTACTTCTTGACAAATCAAATAGATTACACACGGCTACGATTACGTAGCACGATTCCTCCTATCTCTGACTAATAGTTAATATTTCATTTACGTTGCCACTGTCAACTAAGAATTTCGAACTTGTTTTCAGAACTTCTCGCGTCTGTCCGACCGTGCGGTTGTCAACGAGCAGGGCGTGCCAGTCGGTCGCCTGTACGTCCGACCGAGGGGGAGGGGCGGTGGGCCATCTGTCAGCCACGCAGTGCCGCTCGTTTTGTGCTGTGCTTGAATTATCCTCCTATATATTTCCGTACGCCTAATTAAGTTTCATCTCATTAAGTGATCACCGTCGATAGACAACGAAAAGCGAGTCGTAGCCGCGAGGTGGGAACAATTACGCTAAATTACAACGCTGTAAATAAACGACACAGCGCGATCGTTCACTGTAATGGTGCCAGCGACCGGCGCGTAAACAACAGTATTCGGAAGGGCGAAGAGCGGAGAAAGCGGAAATATGAGGTTGGAATAAATGGAGTGGATCGACTTTAGCGGCCGTGACGTTTTTATTGGTTTCGGGTGTGAAGCATTAAACTTTGTGATGGTTAAACTACACTGTATTTGGAATCACGCATTCTTGGAAATTATTTATGATATTGCGCTTTCCAATGTCTTCATTAGGCCATTACAAACCTCGTTAAGCAGCCCATCGTTGTGTTGCAGTTATGTATGAAAATATATCGTAAATACGACGCATAACAATGCCAGCATGGGAGTTCAGCTTTAACGAGAAAGGCCTTTAGACAACAAAATAACGTTGTAGTTAAAGGGTCGTTAACTAACGAAATAAGAAAACACCCGTTGTGCATACTTGGCTAATTGCATGCATAAAATTAAAATATTTGTGTGTTTAAAGGTATGTAGGTAATACTCGTAATTCGTGCTCATAACGTTTCGTCTTGTGCCAGTTGCATGATCTGTTACCGTTTCCCGTGTCCAGCGACGGTGGTCAGGTCCTCCACGGCACACGAGTTGTCCAGTGGTCGGCATCAGAAGAGGCGAACATTGTCTGGTCTTCTCCGCAGTCGCATTTCATTGACTGCGTCTCGTCGCCATTTCTAATAGTTATCTTTTCTCGGCGACCATGTTGCGCTGATGGTGACACTGGTCGACTGCAGAACCATGGGTGAACAAATCCTTCTAGTACGGATGTAGTTGTTTGTAATTCCGCCGTGACCTGTATTGGTGTACAGTAATTAAATCTTAATTAATCTTATGTAGTGCGGTATACAGTCCTTAGGACTGTTCAAAACACATTAAACTTCATCTCCTGACAGAAATGTTCATTCGAACACCATCTCAACTGGGAAACATTCAGCCACGCTACAACTACTGCGCAAAGCCTACCGTACACAAATAGTCACCACTGACTATAGCCACTCATTCATATGTACAGCGGAGTGATCTGCAGCAACATAGAGTGGTCAGACTTGTCCAGTATTCGTAATGGCAACAAGAGGAGTCGACCCTGGTATCTCTCGATGCTATGTTCGACACATTAACTACCATCGCGTTTTACTGGTTCACTGGTTGAAATCGTTGACCCTATAACCTATTTGTCAACACGTAATTGTGGCTCTATAGTTGTAGTTACTGACGTGAATGGGCGAGTCGTTGCTAAGATATGTGCAACATTGGCTTACACGGCCATCTTCTAAAGTAGATTTCGTTTCTGATAAAAGACAATACTATATATAGAAGCATTCAATCTTCAAAATGGTCCCCGTGTGAGGAGACGCAGCCACTGAAGTGATCGATGGCAGTCAACGGGTGTTACATACATTCTCCCCGGAAAAAGCTTTCTCAGTGATTTGGACCTAAATTCCAAAAACATCTGGAGTGTTTTCAACCTATCAGGTATATCCTCAAAACACTGAGTGTCCAAGTTCAAAACGGATCGTTTTCTCATGAAATGTTGATTTTGTTCATACAGTCAATTTAGAAATTTTAAAATATTTCTGTTTTATCTCGAAGACCGCCTAGTGTGCTTTAATCTGACTTGGCTTTATTCTTTGAGGTACAAATGCGAGAGTTGGGACCTGTTTTCAACAAGACAAACGTTTTTCAACTTAGGTTTAAAACGCCCTTAAGTGTTTTGAACGTAGATTAAACACCCTTCTGTATATAGTGTTTTGAACGTTCCAGAGATCTGTGCGTATATGTAGCTGAGTGTCGCTATTCGCGTGGAAATACCGAGGGAGTAAGAAGGCCCTACCCCGCCCCCGGCCATAACGTCTGCGTCCACAATGAGCGTCGTGATTAATGATAATGAGCGCGCGGACGTCGAGAGGACGAAAGACCGGTGTTTGGAGAAGACTCGCTCTGGGTAATTGGCCCGGTGCGACGGTCAGCCATCGAAGGCTGATTACTGTGAAGACATGCAGAAGTAATGGTGGCTCCAGCGACTGTCAGCAGTGACAGTAATGACTGTGTCTCCCGCCGTCGCCTCGCCCGCCTGTCACGTGGTCCACGTCTTCGGTGACGTCATATTAAAGCCACCCCCCCCCCCCCCCGTCTGGTCCGTTGACTGGAGTCATCGTCTGAAGCCAGGGGGTGGTATAATGGTGTGAATAGGAAGTTCGTTGAATATGTACTTCGTCCCACTTGCTGTCTTGGCTGTAGATACAAACCAATATCAAAGAACACTTCGAGGATGTTGCGGTTAGCCGCGTCTGCCTCTATAACTGTTGTTTCGTTTCATATACAATTTAAACGTTTCATGGCTAAACTTATAAATTAATTACCTACGTTATTTAAGCTTATTAAACGCCATTTGGCTGGCAAAATACCTTTCTATTATATTGTTAAGAACATCATGCCCTATTAAAGTAAATATTGATAACAGAAGAGCAGAAGTTCGGTTTAAACTAAACGTTTGTTTGACGTCTGTGTCTAATGTCTGCCTTTGTTCAAGCTTGCTTAACGAATCGACACTTGAACAGCGCATCGGACGGGAACTAACAGACCTACAGACAGTATTTATTTTGACCATCATAAGTACATAAACTACAATATAAAATGCATTGTAAGGTCAGGGAGGCTCCCATTAAGACAATTATATGCCGCTATCATAACATAACATAACATAACATAACATAATTATATGATTATCACGTGATCAACTATATATGCATACATATATGTGTAAACATAGTATGTTTAGTATAATATATTATAGTATAGAATAATGCATAAATTAGTTTAAACAAATGCAAAGTCATGTCTAATTTTAAAATGACAGATGTAACAGTTAACAAATTGACAACATGATTCATAATTCTTGATAAAGTAATTCTTTGTATAAGTAAACAAACATATAAACTATGTGTAGAAATTTTATCAAGGATGATATTTGGAGTATTGTTAACAGTTTGTATAATGTTGTGTCTGATGTACTTTTTTGCATATTGATGATTAACTCTGGGAATAAATAAGTTGTTTTTATCACGTGTGTTATATTGGTGAATTGCAAAGTTATATGTGTATGGAATACGACTGAAGTATTCTGGTATAAGCTTGTTGATCAATTTGTAATAAAACGTGAGCAGTTGGAGTCTATAGATGTCATCCAACTTAAGAAATTTACATTCTTTGAAGATGGGATCTGTGTGAGAATTGTATTTACTTGAAGTAACTATTCGCACTGCTTTCTTTTGAAGTTTAAAGATGCGATGGGCTTGATAACCCCACACCAATATGCCATAATTAATCTTTGGAAGAATGAGCGAATTATACATTATATATAATATATTCTTAGGTAATACATGTTTAAGTTTATTTAAAATTCCAATTATTTTATTGATTTTATTCGCTGTTTTGTTTATATGGCTGTCCCAATTTAGGTGTTGGTTTATGGTGATACCTAAACAATTAAAATCATGTACACATTCAATATTTGTCCCATCTATTTCTATTTTAGGAAGTTCGATTTCCTTTTGGGCCATGTGAAATACCATTAATTTTTTTTTATGTTAAGAGAAAGTTTGTTTGCCTTTAGCCACCTGCATATATTTTCTAATTCTTTATTTATATTTTGATTTTGGACTTGGCCATCCGGAGATTGGAATTTATTCAATGTACTAAAACTAAAAAGAGTGGTGTCGTCTGCATACATTATGAATTTAAAATGATCACTTGAAAATATTATGTCATTAATATATATGATAAATAGAAGGGGTCCTAAAATAGACCATTGTGGGACACCAGTGTTTATGGCAGCTTCTTCCGACTTGTAAGCGCCAATTTCAATAATATTGCTTACGATCGTGTAACTAGTTTTTACATAGATCTAGTGCTGCACCATTTATTCCATAATAATTTAGTTTTTTGTAATAATACGTTTTGATCAATTGTGTCAAAGGCTTTAGAAAGGTGTATGTTTATTGGGGTTGCTGATTGGTAAAGTTGTTGGTAATAGATTGTCTCATCACCATTTTTAAAAAGTGGACTAACTTTAGCAATTTTTTATTTATATGGAAATATGCCAGTTGTTATTGATTGGTTAATGATTAGACTGACTGCTTCACTTATTTCATTTTTAATTAGCTTTAGTAGTTTGGTTGATAGACCATCTTTACATAGCTAGATTTTGGATGTAAGCTATCAATTATGCTAATCGTTGTCCTATTGTCTATTGGCTTAAAGTTGAAAGTCTGTATACGTCTCTCTGTTAAATAGTCTTTGTAACAGTTATCTCCTGTATTTGTTATTTGCGATGCAAGTCTAGAACCAATATTGATGAAAAATGTATTAAATTTATTTGCAATAATAGTCTTGTCAGTTACTTTTTTCTCATCAATTTGAAAGAAATCAGGAAATGTTTCTTTCCCTGTCTTTTTAAAAATAATTTCTTTAATCATAGACCACGTTTTTTTAATATCGTGCTTATTTCTTTCAAAACTGAATTGATAATATGCTTGTTTGGCTAAACTAATATTCCTTTAAAAAAATGTATTATATGTATGAAAATTTGTATTGAGCGAAACATATTCTGCTGTACCTATATGAGTATGTTTAAGTTTTGAATACAATTTATCTCTAAATTTTATAGATCTAATGATACCTTGTGTAATCCAACATTACTTTTTGTATTTGTTTTTATTATATTTAATGATTTTAGTAGGTAAGAATTTATCCATAGCAGTAGTAATAGTTTCATCAAGGAGGTTGCAATTGCCGTTGGGATTAATACCTCTATCCTTATTTAGTATTGTTATAGACATTTGAACGCATAAATTATATTTAAAAAATTTCAAGGCTGTAGTATTTTGTTTTCTAATTCTAATAAATGTAAGGACATTTATAACAGTTGCATTGCAATCAAGGCATATGAAATACGGAAAGTGATCAGAAATGCTGCTGATTAAAATGCCGGCAGTTGATTTAAAAAGATCTTTTGAGAGTTTGCATAGAAAATTATCAATAAGCGTGTAGTTAGTATTTGAAAAACGTGTTGGTAAAGTAATTTTAGGAAAGAAACCATGTGCTGTGATTGTATCAAAATATTCACATATCATGTTTTTTTCTTTTATTTTTAGTAGATCAGTATTATAATCTCCGGCTAGTATTACTTCACCAGTTAGGTTTTGCAGATGATCTAATTTAGGGCATAATTCTTCTATGAATGTTTGGTAATTCTCAATGACATCTCTAGGAGGTCGGTATATATTTCCAAAGATGATTTTTGTTGACGGTGTTTGATGTTATTTCAATAAATTGTTCTTCCCATATCTTTGACTTGGTATAAATATCTAACAATTTATAGTTGTAATTTTTATCAAGATATATTGCTAAGCCAGCGTGACCATTACATATTCTGCCTTGTGATATTAAATTGTATCCATCAATTTGTAATAAGGAGGTATCAGAATCATCCTTAAGCCACGTTTCTTGTAAACAAAGAGCGTTGATTTTACAATTATTGTTTCTAAGTATGTCTAGCTTAATAACAATTTCATCAATTTTTGCGTTTATACATTGACAGTTTAGACTTAGTATTGTAAATTTGTTCTGTTTGTTTTTTATGTGATTAATGAAGTCGTCATCATTAAAATATAGTAACTGGTGAATTCGATTTAATTCACCATCTTCATCATTTGTATCTATTTTTTAAATATGATTTAAAGAATTATTTTCTATACCACCGTAACTTCCTAACAAACGTTCAGTATTGATCATATTTAAAACAATATATTGCTTGTCAAATTAATTAAATTAAACAGCATGACAAGACTAATTTAACTGTCAACAAAAACACATTTTGGCAAAATCATATATATAACGCATATAACGCGCATGCGTCTGAATAATACATTTAAAGGAGATGCCGCATTAGTGCATTTTAAACTTATCATTATTGAGAGAAGTAAAAATGTGTAAAGGAACATTTCAAAAAGAAAAAAAAGATAAAGTGTGTTACAAAAAACATTCATACATATAAAAGTCACATAGAGTAGATTATGTCTTGTTTGCACAGTCATATAAGAAGATAGTGCCCGGTGATAGCCAGGTAACATACAGTGCTGCATTGTTCGCGCAGTAACACGAGAAGAAAATACCAGATGATAGCCTGGTAGAGTATGTAGCAAAGAGCGAATATACTATAGCAGCACTCACCTAAATAGGCGCACGTTATGAATGATGCGTGGTTGTTCCGCAGGTAAATTGTCCTAACACGGCATACTGCGTACAGTATAGGCACACAGCGCACTCTTGATACTCGTCCGTCCATTGGTTGATCGCACACAGGCCCACATTATATATTATGTAACGCTCTAAATGAACATGGAACTGTCATGCATTGCAAATGAGATGAACTCGACCCGCTTCGCTAAGGCGTCGACGTCACAGTGTGAACGCAATGGAACAAAGCTGCCCTGACGACATCTGCTTTCTTCGACGTTCTGCTATAAACTGGCAGCATATCTCCTCCCGAGGTAACGACCGTTAATGAGGAATTTATTCTAGAATATCTTCCCTGCGCTCTGAATATCTTTCCCCTCTTAAATACGTCCGAGAAATAAGAATATATAAATAACTAAATGCAGCTATGATAATATACAGTATCCCCCTCGTGAGCGGCCACTCGTTCGGTAAACGTACATTGGCCGTATAGTCGGCCTCTTACCTTCCATACATGGCAGCTTTCACAAAATACATCAATTTATATGAACGAACTGACCCGTACAAACACAAAGTCTCCCAAAGTAACGCAGCCGAAATCTAAGACCGCCAGACCGCCAGACCGCCAGACCGCCAGACCGCGAGGCCCGCTGACAGTAGAAGCACAATGGGAAAACATGCTGCGGTTTTTGACCGCCAAAAGTTCGTTGCAGGGGGAGAGTAAATGGTCTACGATTCTACAAATTGGCCGCTGGTTGCTTTAAGCGGGTGGCCTCTCTAGAGGAGTTGTTTAACTGATAACACAGTTATGAAACGGAAACCTGGTGGTCGTTGACGAGGGGTGACCGCCCAAAAAGGGGACAATCGTGTATAGTAACAAGCTGTACGAATTATAATCAGCAGAAATATCTTTATATATTTAGATTCCCGACGTAAACATAATCCGGATCACACTTGGAACTGACTGACCCCAATAACGAGGTGTAACTTGTTTTCTATGTATTGCTCTATTTGGTGACCTTAATTATGAGGTGGCTGTATTATCGAGATGACCGGAAAGCAAGGTTCGACTGGATGTACAACTACATTTGATCGGTCGTCGCTTTGCCTTTAATGCAGTAGCTATCTGGTCTACAGCTAATGTAACCAAAAAAGATCTCAAAATCAACTGTTTTATTATACAACTAATTGTGTACATAATAGTCTAGCGTTACGGCCATTGTACTCTATCAGCAATACGGTGACGTCACTCGGACAACGTTGGATTCACTGTGTCGATAATTAGTCAACTACACCAGCGCAAACAAAAACAGTCCAATTACGTGTGCCCCTCGACATCAATGAGCACGCGTGAGTGCGCCCAGTTAGCCACGGCTAGGCTGTTGTCGAACGTTCCGGTCGTGTGACGTGTAATCTCGATCAATTACAGCGGAGAAAGGCGCCGAGTACGCTTCGTTTGCCGTCTCCTCATTAACCACCGGGCAAATTGCGAACATTAACGACAACAAAAGGTGCGAATAAATCTAACTCTCTTTACGACTACGACAACGATGATGATGATGATGACGACGACAACCAGCAGCGCGCGAGGGACGGGGCGTGTCGAGTTTAACAGACCGCAGTAGTTCATCAATGTCATGGCAACGGCGGAGCATCGGTCGAAATCAGGAATCGTGTGAAGCGACTTCCACCAACTTTATAGTCGTCAGATGTCTTCGTTTGTATGCAAAATAACAAGAGTTTAACTGTGCGCTCGAACAAAGAACACTCTGTAGATCATTCGTCATGGCGATGCATGTAGAAAAGTCTAACTTCGCAACTTAAAATAAATTAATGGTGTTTTTTAAGATAAACATTCTGACAGAGCTGACATTTGATGGATTTTATAAAGAAACATTTCGCTTATGCATTTGTACTGACACGTGCCCCACCTCTCAAAAACAATTATTGTGGTGTCTCCTTTAACCCACACGCACGCACGCACGCACGCACGCACGCACGCACGCAACTCCAAAAAATCGCGGATAGGTTGTAACCACTGTCTCACTGATGGCTGGCCGATGTTTTCTGTGGCTAGCAGATAAACAATGTGTGTATCATTACTTCACAACGTCGATGTTGTAACACTGCACCACTATGTCGGTGTTGTAAACTGCACCACTATGTCGGTGTTGTAAACTGCACCACTGTGTCGGTGTTATAAACTGCACCACTATGTCGGTATTGTAAACTGCACCACTGTATCGGTGTTATAAACTGTACCACTGTGTCGGTATTGTAAACTGCACCACTGTGTCGGTATTGTAAACTGCACCACTGTGTCGGTGTTATGAACTGCACCACTATGTCGGTATTGTAAACTGCACCACTGTATCGGTGTTATAAACTGTACCACTGTGTCGGTGTTGTAAACTGCACCACTGTGTCGGTGTTATAAACTGTACCACTGCGTCGGTGTTGTTAACTGCATCATTACGTAGATACTATAAACTACACCACTATGTCGATGTTGTAAACGGCACCAGTATCGATGTTGTAAACTGCACCACTGTCGGTGTTCTAAACTGTACCATTGTGTCGGTGTTGTAAACTGCACCACTATGTCGGTGTTGTAAACTGCACCATTATGTCGGTGTTGTAAAATGCACCACTATGTCGGTGTTGTAAACTGCACTACTACGTCGGTGTTATAAACTGTACCATTGTGTCGTTATTGTAAACTGCACCACTATGTCGGTGCTGTAAACTGCACCACTATGTCGGTGTTGTAAAATGCACCACTATGTCGGTGTTGTAAACTGCACTACTACGTCGGTGTTATAAACTGTACCACTGTGTCGGTATTGTAAACTGCACCACTATGTCGGTGTTGTAAACTGCACCACTATGCCGGTGTTGTAAACTGCACCACTATGTCGGTGTTGTAAACTGCACCACTATGTCGGTGTTGTAAACTGCATCACTTTGTCGGTGTTGTAAACTGCACTACTATGTCGATGTTGTAAACTGCACCACTATGTCGGTGTTGTAAAATGCACCACTACGTCGGTGTTATAAACTTACCATTGTGTCGGTATTGTAAACTGCACCACTATGTCGGTGTTATAAACTGTACCACTGTGTCGGTGTTGTTAACTGCACCATTACGTAGATGTTATAAACTGCACCACTATGTCGGTGTTGTAAACTGCACTACTATGTCGGTGTTGTAAACTGCACCACTATGCCGGTGTTGTAAACTGCACCACTATGTCAGTGTTGTAAACTGCACCACTATGTCGGTGTTGTAAATTGCATCACTTTGTCGGTGTTGTAAACTGCATCACTATGTCGGTGTTGTAAACTGCACTACTATGTCGGTTTTGTAAAATGCACCACTATGTAGGTGTTGTAAAATGCACTACTATGTCGATGTTGTAAAATGCATCACTTTGTCGGTGTTGTAAACTGCATCACTATGTCGGTGTTGTAAACTGCATTACTATGTCGGTTTTGTAAAATGCACCACTATGTAGGTGTTGTAAACTGCACCACTATGTCGGTGTTGTAAATTGCATCACTTTGTCGGTGTTGTAAACTGCATCACTATGTCGGTGTTGTAAACTGCACTACTATGTCGGTTTTGTAAAATGCACCACTATGTAGGTGTTGTAAAATGCACCACTATGTCGATGTTGTAAAATGCACCACTATATCGGTGTTGTAAAATGCACCACTATGTCGGTGTTGTACGTAATGCCACATGAAACGTTCTATGTCTGTAACGCCCAACTGCCAATTTGTAATATGTAAGAACAATTCAAGTGTCATATGGCAAGACAGAAATATGATGATCTGACGTGTACAATCGTTAGGAAGGATAGTTAAGAAAATTTTCGAAAAAAACGTGACATTTCCATTGTTTATTTTCCCAGTGTCTTAGCCCCCGGCAGTACGTGCCCAAAGATTGAGACAAGGTACCGTCTGTGGGGATGGAGCTGGCCTCGAGTCCTTAGACAGACACGTCACGCAACCCCCTCGTTAGCCCCCGACTTCACTACATTTAATCATCGTAATATTATATATTTATTTGTATCCGTGGGAATTCTGCCTCTACTTACAACCTTTGTGATTACGTATTTAAAAAAACCGGACGCGTGCTGATCTCAGCCGATATACTAATTTTGTACAAACAATAGACAATACAACATGTGTAGGTAATTATGTTCCTGATAACATATCTCTCGAACACACACGTACGCATACACGACCACACGCACGCGCGCACGCACAGACGCCCGCCCGCATGCACACAAAAAACACACACACACAAATACGCGCGCGCGAACACATACACATTTGATAAACATAAATAAGAGCGTGATGGAGACACGGCGGTTGCATTTTACTTATGGTAATGTCCTAGTTTTGCCAGGTCTGCCGCCAACTAAGACATTGTGTGTATGTCCATTATAAACGACACATAAAGGTGACTAATGACAGCCAGTGTCACTCGAACGACGCCGAGGTGAGAAATGGCTCGGTGCCTCAAGCAGATCTTATTCTACGGTAATGTTGAAGTAACTGGCCGAGGGCTGGTGCACGTCGCAGATAACTCTACCGTGCATAGGTGCAACGACCACAGATCAGAGTGTGATGTATAAACAGAACGATAGAATATGTAGCAGATCGAATGTCCTTGCCTTAAATTGTAGCATTTGTTATAACGATAACTGACGAGACTAGAGACAGTATCACTACTGAAGTGACTAGAGCCAGTATCACTACTGACGAGACTAGAGCCAGTATCACTACTGACGAGACTAGAGCCAGTATCACTGCTGACGATACTAGAGCCAGTATCACTGCTGACGAGACTAGAGCCAGTATCACTGCTGACGAGACTAGAGCCAGTATCACTACTGACGAGACTAGAGCCAGTATCACTACTGACGAGACTAGAGCCAGTATCACTATTGACGAGACTAGAGCCAGTATCACTGCTGACGAGACTAGAGCCAGCGTCACTACTGACGAGACTAGACCCAGCATCACTGCTGACGAGACTAGAGCCAGTGTCACTACTGACGAGACTAGAGCCAGTATCACTGCTGACGAGACTAGAGCCAGTATCACTACTGAAGAGACTAGAGCCAGTATCACTACTGACGAGACTAGAGCCAGTATCACTACTGACGAGACTAGATCCAGTATCACTGCTGACGATACTAGAGCCAGTATCACTGCTGACGATACTAGAGTCAGTATAACTACTGACGAGACTAGAGCCAGTATCACTACTGACGAGACTAGAGCCAGTATCACTATTGATGAGACTAGAGCCAGTGTCACTGCTGACGAGACTAGAGCCAGTATCACTGCTGACGAGACTAGAGCCAGTGTCACTACTGACGAGACTAGAGCCAGTGTCACTGCTGACGAGACTAGAGCCAGTATCACTGCTGACGAGACTAGAGCCAGTATCACTGCTGACGATACTAGAGTCAGTATAACTACTGACGAGACTAGAGCCAGTATCACTACTGACGAGACTAGAGCCAGTATCACTATTGATGAGACTAGAGCCAGTGTCACTGCTGACGAGACTAGAGCCAGTATCACTGCTGACGAGACTAGAGCCAGTGTCACTACTGACGAGACTAGAGCCAGTATCACTGCGGTGTTGCGTTCGTTGCATCGATAATTAATGTAATTGACCATTGCAGTGCGTGTATCATTGCAGTGCGTGTATCATTGCAGTGTGATGTTGTTATGTAGTAGTGATCACAGACCAGAGTAGAACGCGCAACGTTGCTGCATGTGTAGCGTTCTTTGCAGCGGTCACCAGAATATGATACCATACAGACAGGTATCATCACTCTGGTAAACAACGATAAGTTATACATTGACCGCCTGTGTAAGATCTTGTACTCCCCAACGCCATACACATAGCAGGGAGTAACGTCGTTCTCTGTCTCCTGCGGAAGATACGGACAGGGTGTATGGGTTGGACGGAATTATCCATGCAACCTTCGAAACGGCAACAGTTGAAATCGAACCACAGGCACACGGAAGGTCCACCTCTTTTACAAACGGTGCGTGTGTTCGAAGCACATAGGCAGCGATCTACTGCTAGAGTTACAGGCTCTGTCGCAGGCACATCGCAGGCCCGCGATCGACGATGAAGTTATGCAAAATGTAATTGGCGCGTCCCGTAAAGCGACAGTCCGATGCTCCATAAATACAAGTCTACACGACTGCAGCCCACCACGACAACAACCCACCACGACCACAACCACGACAACAACCACGACCACAGCCACGACCACAGCCGTGATTTCCACATTTACTGCAAACACGGTGGCGTCCACTACCATTATCACCGACCGACGCAACCACCACGACCTGCATTGTTTGTTGTACAAACACCTGCACATTGCCTTAACACAATGTTATATACACTAATGCATACTAAGTATACACATTCCTCTCCCTCGAGCCCCTCACATAGCTGTTCACCCGTCCAAATCAAATCTCTACTTCACAGCTGCGGCTCTTGGAAGATAAACATCATGTTGAAGAGAGCAAAACAAAGAAGTCAATCATGGCAGCAATGAACTGTCCCTCGAGCAGACGATAGACGGAGCAATTAAGGATCCCTTCCTTCAGGGCCTCATCAGCATTACGCACCCTAAACGATACTTACATTTGCATAGCGACAAAGGAAATGATCTATTTAGCTACTTTTAGTGATCATTAACGTCCAATCGTATGGCGCTAGACGAGAAAGGCGCTGCTCAGCTCATAATCGTCGATTGTGTTTTATCTCTCAGATTTCGCTTC
The DNA here is from genome assembly GCA_963995525.1 of Escarpia spicata. NCBI lineage: Eukaryota > Metazoa > Annelida > Polychaeta > Sabellida > Siboglinidae > Escarpia > Escarpia spicata. The sequence continues at coordinate 3,250,309 of OZ023206.1, read as the reverse complement.
TTGAATAAATTGGCGATTTGTGTTTTGGCGGACGAGCTTTGTGACCGGGCACCGGTGAATTTACACTCGTTCTATGTCGGGCCGTAAACAGTACATTTATTGTCGCTTAAGTGTGAAGCCCACGGGCGAAAGTGTAGTCGTGAATTCACGACCTCGTCGCAACCATTTTACACTTTGTGTGACTACTCGTCGGGGTCCAAGATGGCCGACCGCGTAACTATATTTTGACTACGTTTTCTATTTAGTGATATCAGTCTAACGCAAAATACTGTCATTTTTAATAATAATAATAATGTTTTTTATTTCGGACAGTCCATCATCTAGCTAAAAATAATATCATTTTTATAACAATAGTAATACTAATAAAAATAATAGTAATAATATTAATATTATTGATTTAATTTCAGACAATCAGTATGTCCATATAAAATAATAAATTCATAGATAAAAACAGTATATTAAACATGTTATACGTAGCAAAGTTCACACATTAATTTGTATAAATTAGTTAAATACTGTTAATGTTAGGTAATTATTACATAAAAACAATTAATGTGTACACCCAACAAGATAGGCCTGTGCACTGACAAAGTATACGCAAACACGCATGCACTTTTTATTGTGAAGGACGTTAACATGTTGACAAGACCTTGGCTGTATATGTCGTGTTAATTGTCAGCTTCAGACGAATTAGTCAATAAATGTTGTCAACGCTAGATGAAATGATGTACCGGTGTATCGGGTCCCTTGCTATGGATAGGCAGATTCGTGTACTTTGCGTGAGCGCGCAAACGCAGGAACAAGGCAAGATGCCGTGCGCCATTACTTATGCTGTCAGGACAGAAGTGGCCTAGTTTTAACATTATGTGCTTTTCTTCGTTATTGTTTTAATTAGTCTTAATTATTAAATGTTTTGTATTTGTGCTACGTAGTCTATAACAATTACCTGTAAACGTATTGTTCGCGCAAACCAACTTAACAGCAACACCTGCTTCTGGCCCGGTCTGCAGTGTCTCGCTACTGCTAGCACGGGATGTGTTGGTAGTATTAAACCACTCCAGTGTCAAATGATCCCGGGATTAATTGACTAGCTATGAAGTATCCGGATCAATACAGGGACATATTTAACATTATAGTATTTTGACTAACCTAGCAGGATGCGTTGGCAAGCAAAATGCAATTTGCACCACCGCTGACGTGAACTGTGTTGCTGGCAAGTCCACAACATTACACGGGATCATCACACGTTTTGATTAAGTTTTGTACTATTTAAAACGAACATTCTTAAAACAAATAATTATCTAAAGCATAACTTTTAACCTTTACATGTATTTAGCGACGAACTGTTTTGAATGGACACTCTATTGCGTGATCCACTTGTTCTCGAACCCTTGTGTTAGTGACACAATACAGTAATTGCTATAATGACAGGCACACGGAAGGTCCACCTCTTTTACAAACGGTGCGTGTGTTCGAAGCACATAGGCAGCGATCTACTGCTAGAGTTACAGGCTCTGTCGCAGGCACATCGCAGGCCCGCGATCGACGATGAAGTTATGCAAAATGTAATTGGCGCGTCCCGCGGACCTCATTAATCAAACTGTCATGGCGGCTACCGGGCAGCCAATGAGCGCTCGCAGCGAGAGACGCCGACGGTATCGGATGCGTTCGAGTCATTAGTACTAAACGTGTCGTCGTCATGTTAGCATACTGCTGTCATGTGTACACCTACAGTGCAGCCCGTTGGCAGAGTTCTCGCTTCTCCGAGTCGTCAGCGTGGTTTCTGATTCTCGAATTTGTGGCGTCGTTGTTGGAATGTTGAAGGAAGTGACGACAGGAGTTGTGAATATAATGTGATTTTATTTATTATTTATACTAGTTCAAAGGAACTGTTTGGATACAGTTGCTTCTGAAGGATATAGGTTTGCCAACTTATCGACGCAACTGCTGATAGATTTGTGATTAGTTCTGCTGCTGCTAAGCTTTGTGACCACCAAGTTTTGTAATCTCCTGATGCGAGTCTTCAGTCGGCTCGATTGGGATTAATCGTAGCAGGCAGTGGATGCAGCTGTCTGAAGACAAGACGACAACGTCGACAGCTTACTTAGAAGAGCTGTGTTTGGCGGAGTGACAGGACAGGGTGACAGGGCAGTGTGACAGAGCCCGTCAGGATGATGCCGGTGCTCACAACTCGTAAACGTTCGAGCGGGTTCAGTATCGACTCGATCATGTCGAGTTGCGGTGACCCAGGCAGTGACGGCGGGGGCCACACTACATGCTCCTGCTCCGTGGACTCGCGACCAATGTCCACTGCTGACAGGACAGCCACGCTCTCGTCCTTCCACCCGGCGTCAATAGGGACACATCCCTTGTTCCCGGGGGCGGGATTGGACAGTCGGGTGTACTGTGACAGTCGACTCCAGCTGCCCGGCGTAGACTGTGGCCCGGCGGCGGCCATCAGCACTAACATGCGACTCTTCTACAACGGACTGCCGCTTACTGCGCCCCCTAGCGCCGCCGTGTTGGCCGCGGCAAACGCCGGCGGATATCCCGGCGGGAGTCTGCCCTCACAGCTCCTGGGAACGCCGCCCCCCAAGGAACAGTTTCCCTTCTATACGTGGCTACTCGCGCGGCATGGGAACTACCTGAGTAACTCAATGCACGGTGAGTACTTCACGACATGGCTAGGTGTAATCATGTTTCCTGTTCGAAAGCATCCTCCATGTCGGGAGTAAGCAAATGCGTACTGAGCATGCGCACGCAAGCGCAGTATGCAAGTTGACCTCGTGATCCTGTACATTGTGCTGTTGAAGTTGCGCAGTTTTAGTTTCTGTGTTTTTCTTCTTGTTGATTTTATAATTGTTTTCCCGCAAATAATTATGCAAGTTATTACATTTGTATTCACGCTATGTGTTGTAGCAAATATAATGTAGGCGACGCCATAATTAGTAACTTAAACGTATTATTAGCGCAAAACAATATTGAACAATAACCAATATGGTTTTCGTGAAAAACATTCAGCAATTAATGCTACAACCGCACTTACTAGTGATGTCATAAAAGCTATGGAAAAAAGACTTGGTCCTTGGTGTTTTCCTGGATCTGAATAAAGCATTCGATACAACTGATCACCAAATCTTATTGCATAAACTTGAATATTATGGAATAAGGGGTACTCCACTCAAATGGTTTAAGAGTTATCTCTCAAACCGGAAACAATATGTTAAATTCAATAATAGTGATTCGCTTCAGCAATATATCATTTACGGTGGCCCGCAGGGGTCTATCCTCGGTCCGCTCTTGTTTATCGTATACATAAATGACCTTCCTTCTTGTGTAAACAAAGTGCAAAACTATATTGTTTGCTGATAACACTGCCATATACAAGATTGGAAAACAAATAAATAATATATACGAAGATATGAATAAAGAATTTAACGTATTAGCTGACTAGTTTTGTGCGAATAAATTATCCCTAAATGTTTCCAAGACAAAGTGTTATTCAGTAGATCCCGCCCTCCCCAGGGGGAAGAATTATTCCTAACAATGTCTAATAAAATAATTCAGCATCTAAAATGTGTAGTTTCCAGGCCTTCATATAAATAAAAACTTGATTGGCAAGAACACATAAATGTATGCAAAAATAAACTAACGAGTGCTTTATACGCAATTAAAAAATTAACCGGCATCTTCCTGTTTCTGCCCTTAAACAGTTTATTATTTAAAGGTCCATTAATCTGGAATACAATTCCAATTATAACTCAAAACAAAAACAACCTAAACGTTTAGTATTATCCCTAAAAGCAATTGATGTAAGTAGGCATGAAGTTCTAACATAACCTTAATTGATGAAACACCTGTTCATTTATGTAATCATATTTAGTCATTGCTGGTATTTGGGATCACCAAATGTTTGCTATACAACTTAATTGAACATTTACTATTTAATAGCGTTGTTGTTCTATTTTACATATCTCGTCTATTATAGAAACATTATTAACATGCTACACGTGAAATTATTATTACATTATTTATACAGCTATTTGTGGGATTGACAGCGACCAGTTCACTTAATAAGTAGGCCTACTTATTTTATATTATTATCATTTAAACCAACTGGTTACAACCTTAACTGGCTCCGCTGTCAGCCTGGAATCGTATATTACATCACCGATTATTACACTTGTTTGATTATGTTTGTGTGTATGATTTATCCGATTCCAAAAATAAACTCTAACTCTATCTGTCTGTCTGTCTGTCTGTCTGTCTGTCTGTATGTCTGTCTGTCTGTCTGTCTGTATGTCTGTCTGTATGTCTGTCTGTCTGTCTGTCTGTCTGTCTGTCTACCTATCCAAAAATAAACTCTAACTCTATCTGTCTGTCTGTCTGTCTGTCTGTCTGTCTGTCTGTCTGTCTGTATGTCTGTCTGTCTGTATGTATGTATGTCTGTCTGTCTGTCTGTCTGCCTGTATGTCTGTCTGTATGTATGTCTGTCTGTCTGTCTGTATGTCTGTCTGTCTGTATGTCTGTCTGTCTGTATGTCTGTATGTCTGTATGTTTGTCTGTCTGTCTGTCTGTCTGTCTGTCTGTCTGTCTGTCTGTATGTCTGTCTGTCTGTATGTCTGTCTGTCTGTCTGTCTGTCTGTCTGTCTGTCTGTCTGTCTGTCTGTCTGTCTGTCTTTATGTCTGTCTGTCTGTCTGTCTGTCTGTCTGTCTGTCTGTCTGTCTGTCTGTCTGTCTGTCTGTCTGTCTGTCTGTCTGTCTGTCTGTCTGTCTGTTTGTCTGTCTACCTATATATCTATCTACATCTAAACACTTCAAAGTAGAGCCTATTCCCGGTAGGATCCTAGTAAGCATGTATATCGGCACGTTTCACCGGAACCAAGTACCGGGGTATAATAATAATAAAGACAATAATCGTGCTTTCGTCGTTATATCCATGTCATTTTCAATCGGTCCTTTCGCGTAGGTAACTGTGCATTACGTTTTTAAAAGATACATTTCGTTGAATTTAAACAAGTTACTCAACTGTCACGAAGCCAGTTCAGTTTTCCAGATGAAATGTTTCCAAGCGTATTGTCCACTGCCATAGTAATTTATTATGCTAAAGACATTATTTTGCTACCTGGAGAAATGCCATGTCAATCTATAGGCAAACGTAAACGTTATCGTAAGACTGTAGACTTGTCTGATAAGATGCAGCACAGGTCCAAATCAAATAGAGATAATGCATCCATCAAATCAGCCTGTCAGTTGTTCGATTTGGTTCCTCGTTTTATTTAAAGAGAGCTAGTCTACATGGGCGTATATTAACACTTCTGATAAAAGATTGAGATGGGAGTTCCTTGAGTAACAAAACAGTGCCACCATGTTATTAAATTACGGTGGCAATGGACACAGTTTTCTCATTGCATATATATATATATATATATATATAATTGCTTAGAATTATAGTAAATTAAAAGTAATCAATGTAAAATTAAGACCATGATAAATCACTAAAAAGCAACGTAAAGGTGCGTTCTTGTATAGTGCAGTATCCAGTCCTCAGGACTCCTCAAAGCGCTTTACACTTTTCTCCCTGGCAGACCTGTTCAATCGAACGTCATCTCGAGAAGTCTGGGAAGCATCCAGCCACGCTGCAACTAATGCGCGAATACTATTCGTACACAAATATCCACCACTGCCTATAGCCAGGCACTCATTCATACAGCTGAGTGAACTGGAGCAACGTATAGTGAACGAACGTACCCAAGGTTCGACAGCGCCGCATAGTTTCGAACCCGGGTTCTCTCGGTCCGAAGCTCTAGCCACTGCACCACGGCGCTACATTAAGCTTATCCTTAAAAATATTCAATTTACGAGCATATGTAGATGATGAAAGTTGTGGATTTGTGTGAAAATAAAATATGTACATATCCAGAAACGAAAGGCAACACCGGTGCATCTTTATTGTCAGTGCAGTGCTCCTTTACGCCAAATAAAACACTCCGATAACTTTATCTGTCATAAGTAATAAAATATCGGTAAATAAGTAGGTGTGGATTGGTGGATAATCCTTGTATTCGCTGATAAAATATTGTCCATGCACTGTTTACATATCAGAAGTAAACACATAATAATATGGTAACTTGTTTTGCGCCTAAATCCTTGGAAACCAAATTACGAGTCGCAACAAAACAAAAGGGTTTGTCAAGTATATGCATAGCACACATATTGGAAACAAAGTTACAAATCGTTAACGTGTTTGTAGGTTCGTTTGCATTGCAGCGTACTTCTGGCTTATTATCTTGTAAGATCAAATGCAAACATTTATAGACGTAACTGTGTATACTGTTATCTGTGAACAGACAGTAATAACCGGACATAATAATATAAACGTGATGGAGTATAACGTGCATAACATAATTCATTATTTGCTTTTTTCTCTCTCTATCATTTACATACAAAACTCCAGCATATGATATTGTTGGTAAAAACATATAATGCAGTGTACTAAGAGAAACATTTACAATTCGATCGAGAGAAGTGAATAAAATAGTCAATAAGCTGTCATTTGCTATATGTTTTTCTCACTCGATTGCAACTTGGTTAAATCTTGTTAAATTTGCTAAAAGATTAACACTGTCCATCTGTACGTATATATATATATATATATATAGATATACGTAACACGATTTCATGTTAACCTTCATACTTCTTTTATTATGACGTGACTATTAGTATATACAAGTTTACATTATCTCAAAGAATACCTACAAAAGAATACTGCTGATATCATTGAAATATCACAAAGCCCTATATTAATGTGCAGGAATCGACTATATGTAAAAGTGGAATGTTTGTATTGATTTCGCTATACTCGACCATACAGATGTTTATTCCACTACCAATACAAACTGATCCAGAAAATGTAATGTACAAAAGTATATATTTACATGCTTTATAGATAATTGAATATAATCTAGTTTTTACAAGTCTATATAATTAATCCTAATCTACCGTTATCACGTTTCTGTTTATTTATCTTTTATCTAGTTTAAAAGCATCATCTGACTCACTACCAGTAACAGTTGCGTGTCAAAGTTTATTTAGTTTTTATCCGTACATTTATCCTCCCAGTGCAATAAGAGTATGGCGCGATGTACGTTGGGATGACATCGCCTCGACTCACGCCTCTCTCACTTCTACTCGTGTTGCTGTCTGTGTGAAATTAATATATATTTGTTTCCTTGTTGTGTGTGTCACTCGTGTACAGTAGAACAATCCGTGTTGTTTGAATCAGAACTTTTCGAAGAAGAAGAAGAAGATATATCATTTTATTTAGATAAAAATGCAATAATGTTTAACAATAACGACACAAGGACCTAAATACAGTAAATGACTATGCTACACTATAAAAATCTAAATAATAACAAAGTTTAAAGTAAATCACAAATATAATTAACGTATTTATATACATGGACATTTACTTGTTAGGGAAACATTATTATGTGAACAGGGACATACTAAAAGTCATCATATTTCAATTAGTCTCGAGTTAAACCCTTATGGTTCATCTTTGCTTTTAAAAAGGGTGAATAACGTGAGCATAGCGAGACTAGAAAGAAGCTGACGTTAGTTGTTTGGTTTGTTTCACTGATGGTTTTATTCCAAGAGATTTAATGAAAGTCTTCAGTCTGGATAAATGCGGCAGACCCGTTGTTTAATCTACGGTCTTTCTCAGAGATAGTTTCGAGGGTACAGTCAATTTAATAATAGCAATTTGTTATGAAATGCATCTGCATGAGAAGTATGCACAAGCTTACTTTAATGGTTGTCTGATTTGGGCAAAAATATCTCTGACGTGATTGCAATGTTATTCTATTGGCGTGATTGTCTGCATTAGCTGGCAACTGCAATCACAGCAGCTTGATTGATATCATATATAATAGAGACATTATTTTTGATGACATTGGGAGTAGCTATTAGTTATGAGGGCTGCAGGCACAGCAAGCTAATGAAAGTTGCATTACTAATACGTTTGGATACATACCATGGTATTGTTGACGCAGTGTGCGCTAGCTGATATAATAAACTAGGTATTCTCCTGTTAGGAGTGTGTGTGCGTGTGCGTGTGCGTGTGCGTGTGCGTGTGCGTGTGCGTGTGCGTGTGTGCGTGTGTGCGTGTGTGCGTGTGTGCGTGTGTGCGTGTGTGCGTGTGTGCGTGTGTGCGTGTGTGCGTGTGTGCGTGTGTGCGTGCGTGTGTGTGTGTGTGTGTGTGTGTGTGTGTGTGTGTGTGTGTGTGTGTGTGTGTGTGTGTGTGTGTGTGTGTGTGTGTGTGTGTGTGTGTGTGTGTGTGTGTGTGTGTGTGTGTGTGTGTGTGTGTGTGTGTGTGTGTGTGTGCGTGTGTGCGTGTGTGATTATCCATTAATTATATATTAGTTTTTATCAACTGACAGATTATATTCTGTTTTTACACCTTGTTAACTTGTTTCACCATAAACATATATTCGTTTTTTTTAGCTCATATAAACATTCCTTCCTTTATGGAATCAAAGCATATACACTGTATACACTTGTTTACAAGCAGGTCGCATGAATAATATAACCAAACCTCTCGCGTGTGTATCAGGTTCCGAGAATTCCTACTTGTTCCCGTTCCGGAAGCAGAAGCGTATCCGGACAGCGTTCTCACCCTCGCAGCTGCTACACCTGGAGAAGGCGTTCGAACGGAACCATTACGTCGTAGGGCAAGAGAGGAAGGACCTGGCGGCCGAACTCACTCTCACCGAGACCCAGGTCGGTGGACACAGCTGTTGCCTCGGCTCGCTTAACTGTCGCGAATCCGGTTTTATACGATATTCAACCATGAACAGTTTTTAAAAGGATAATATTCGTAATGAGTATGATAATAATAATAATAATTATAATAATAATTATTATTATTGTTATTGTAACTTTGGTTTAGATGGTCGAAATAGCATGTTCTGCTCACGGACAAAACCGAACTTTACTTAAAACATGATCTAATGAGACAATTAGACAATTAAACAAAATCTAGTGGTTGGGGGGTGGCTCTTCCGTTAGCGACATATTTGTCAGCCTTAGTGAGACTTTCCCGGCAGATGTTTATTGTTTATGAAAATGCCGTTATATGTATTTGTTGTAAAAACATTTAAACGTGACAACCATGACAAAGGTAATGACATTTCGTTTATTCTACGTTGCGGCAGTTCATACAGGTGTATAAACGAGCATCCCTGGCCACAAATACAAAGGTGTATATTTGCAAAGGAATGGTCTTCGTTCGATAATTGCAGCGAGGCTGAATGCTCCCCAAAGAAATGTAGTTAGTATTTGTGTGACCATGTATGTAATGAGTGATGTGTAAAGCGTTTTGAACGGTCGTTGGTTACCGGATACCGTGTTACATAAGAACTGATACAGTTTCTGTCTGTTTTATAGTTTTAAACGATTATTTCTTTGAATGCCATAGTTGTAACGGCCGCTGAACATTCTCTTGTATGCGCTACTTCCTTATGTTAGCGTAATACTTTTAGTGGTTCGATTTGTCATAACTCATAACAATAACAAGGACTATCTCAGCATCGTGATGCAGTTTACCAGGAAACAAATGGTAAGAAAACCGTACTACGAGGTTGCAGTAAGATAACTGCCAGTAAACTAATGAAGTTATTAGAGTAACAGCAGTGCCCTGGAGCCGGTTTTATGAAGCGACCAAGAACGTCTTTAACGCTAAGACGATTGTCTTAGTAACTGTTGCGATTCATTTTAATATAAGTACACATAGGACATTACGCAAAATACGTAACGCAAAATAACTGCGTAACTTTAAGTACGTTTCGTGAAACCGACTCCTGTTCTTTAAAAAGTAGGGCTTACTATTGTGCGACAAAATTAGACAAAAAACTGCGTAGAAACGACAACGTTATCAACCTCTGGTAAGCTGTAGTATTGTGTGCTGTGACGTGTCGTTCACGTTAATTATGTTCTCAAACAACACAAAATACATGCAAATGACAAGACGTATCCGGGGTATATGTTACCCAAAGCACTGTCACGTCACCCAAAACAACCGACCATCGGAACCGACTGAGTATGTGATTAGAAATAATGACTTTCGATTGCTCGTTAACCATATCCTGGGAAACAGCGCTACCTGGTGCGTTTCACTGCCAATGCCGCCCGAGGTAGTTGGTAAGGCAATTTCCTAACGTCTCATCAAATTGTCTATTACAAGAACAAGTCCCGCGGTTTGTGGTTCACTCTCCCCAGTCGTGACGTCACATCCAGTGTAAAGTGTCTGCCATGCGCCGAGGCAGTAACATCGCCAACATTAGAAGATAAATGCTTGAAGCGTTGAAAGGTGAATAGCGCCGATAGTCAAGTTTACTCGTGGCACATATGCATCAGTACATGGTATATCTTATTTTTCTGCGGGATTGTGTTTTCTATATAGTTCAAATTGTATTGCAACATAATCATTACTTATGTATCAATAAAATGATCGCGTAACAACGAGATCGCCAAATATACCACTCTGCGGTGAAGTGGTGTACGTTAACATTTTATGGTGGTCAATCGTTGCATTACAGCGATCTCGGTAGCTCTGTGCAATTCAGTGCGACGTGCGTTGATATGAGGGGTTAGCATGTTTAATGACGGCTTGGTTGTCATCACAATAGCTTCCCTAAAATCGTGATTGTCATCATTCAATAATTTACCTTAACAATGTTTTATTACGCAGGAATAAAAACACACACACACACACCAGTAAAACTATGTGGTTTCAAAATTATATATATATATATATTAGGAACGCCCGGTTGACAAGTGGACGAGGAAGACTGTGGCGTACCGAGGGTCCAACATGTTATGTGATGCAAAATAATTATGTATTACAACCAATTGAGTGGTGAAATTGGGAACAGTTATGCAAATAACGCAACAATAACCTATTTGCGGCTGAAGACAGATTCAGAAAACGCCAAGACCAACAAATCGCGAAGACGTTCATTTTCTGACGACCTCATTACTTTAAGGGCACTCTTTTGCACGCGGGGTGGGACCATTTTCCTGTCACGAATAAGTAGTTACGACGTGAAATTGCAACTCATTTATAAACGCCTTGTATCTAAGTGTGTTCGTGCGAAACGGTTTCACACCGGTCGTGTCGTTTAATTTATGATTGCGAAAGCTGCGTACCATAAATCATCGACCAATGAAAGCAGGACAATGGAGACAATTCCGCTTCCCCATTGTTGTATGACGTATATTTCTGTTTGTTTTTATTTCTACTTCGTTAATGATTATAGTATCACAAAAAGGTCGGCGGTTGAAGATAGATTAATATAACAACGCTAGCAGATAGAAGACACCAAAATGTTGTTTAATAATGTCAAGCAAATAACAAAATAATTGTTTCGATAATGCAAAAAAGATTTAGTGATAATTCAAAAATATTTCCGCTGGATGGATGATATATCGACACCATAAAGAAGTATGTATTACTTACGCCCTCTCGTGACGTATACAATGAGAATGGTGCGTCTGTATGTGCATGTTTCAGTGATGTTTTCTGTCTGTTTGTCTTAATTTTGGAGGTTAACATAAAACCAGAGATATGTTTTTAACATATTGAGTGGTTAGGAAAATAAGGATAGACATAACATTTCCTACTAAAAAAAAATAGAAGAACTGGAGGAAAAGAAGTAACGCTACTGAAAGAACAGTGTAGATTATAATATAACAGACAAACAATAGTTATTCAAACAGAGAACTATAACATAATGAAATATATAATCTACTGATTGTGTGTGTGTGTGTGTGTGTGTGTGTGTGTGTGTGTGTGTGTGTGTGTGTGTGTGTGTGTGTGTGTGTGTGTATGTGTGTGAATGTGTGTGTGTGTGTGTGTGTGTGTGTGTATGTGCGTGCGTGTGTGTGTGTGTGTGTGTGTGTGTGTGTGTGTGTGTGTGTGTGTGTGTGTGTGTGTGTGTGTGTGTGTGTGTGTGTGTGTGTGTGTGTGTGTGTGTGTGTGTGTGTGTGTGTGAATGTGTGCGTGCGTGCGTGTGTGCGTGCGTGTGTGTGTGTGTGTGAATGCGTGCGTGTGTGCGTGCGTGTGTGCGTGCGTGTGTGCGTGCGTGCGTGTGTAAATGTTAGCATGCATTGTGAATATATAAAAGAGAACATAATAGAGAAATACGTCAGAAGAATGGGTTACACATAAAACAAACTATCGATAAGCCAACGACGTCATTGGCCACACACTTGTCCTCATGTGTGGACAATATTACCACGGATGGTAATAATATTATTGTTAAATCACGCTAAATCTCGTATGGCCATTTGGCTCTTTGCCCTTCGGCCTTCAAATGAGATATGTCGTACGTACCACTCAACGAACTAACTGTAGAGATAGGCTACTGTTATGACAAATTGCAAAACGATTCTGCTCGTCAAGTCAATTAACACAACTATTGCAGTAATCTAGTTGCTAACATTGTCAAGGCTGATTTAACAAGATTTAACAAGATTGCTACCCTGAGAATTAACTCTAGATGGCAGCTGGACAAGGAAGCCTTTTGGCTTATCGAGAGTACAACCTATATTATCTACTTGTATCCCGACCTTCTGAGGTACGCGTCGATTTTATTTTTAAACATATTCACGCTACTAGCACCTACACAACCAGCATATAATATGTTCCATTCATTTACAGTCCTTTGTGAAAATGAGAACTTTCTTATACCTAATCTAAACTGCTCCTTTGCTAATGTAACTTCATGTCCTCTAGTCCTTCTATCTTTCTTAACTGAAAAAAAAAATATTCTTTCAATATTTTCATAACTATTCAATATTTTAAACACTTCTATCTAATCTCCTCTCAATCTCCTGGACTCTAGTGTTGTTAAACCACATTCTTTTATGCGTATTTCATAACTAAGATCCCTCAGTTTTGGTATCATTTTAGTCGCTCTCCTCTGTACTCTTTCTAGGATATCTATATCCTTCTTGCGATATGGCCTCCACGCCTGTGTACAATATTCTAAATGAGGCCTAACTATTGTTTTGTTTAGCGGTCTTATTAGTTCTTTTTCCTTATACGCTATATTTCGGCTAATTAAGCCAAGGATTTGATTTCTCTTTGAAGCGGCAATTCCGCACTGCTCTGAAGCCTTCATATCAGCACTAATGGTTAACCCTAAGTCCTTTTCTTTTACAGTAGTACTTAGTACAGAACCTCCCATTGTACATCTTCGTTCCCATGTCCTGTGTGGAGGCATTTACATTTCCCAAAATTGAGCAACATTTGATCAACCTGTCAAAACCATCTTGTAAATGCTGACTATCTCCATCACGTTTAATCCTTCTAAACACTTTTGTGTTATCTGCACATTTTAACACCTTGCTTGTTATATCATCATCCAAAACGTTGGTATATATATATAAATATATATATATATATATATATATATATATATATATATATATACTACTACTATATATATATATATATACCAACGATTAAATACTTTATATATATATATATATATATCCTGTAGTATTATTATTGGTCCTAACTAATTTCCAGTTTGAAGCCTCCCCACCAACTACTACTCGTTGTCTTCGATCAATCAGCCATTTTCTATTCAGTTAATTGTATCATTTCCTATGCCATGGGCCTTTTGTTTAAGCAGTAATCTTTGATGTGGCACTTTGTCGAAAGCTTTTTAAAAATCTAAGTAGATGATATCTACTGGTGATGTTATGTTTGCTTCGAACATAACATAAACACTCTCGCTGTCATGTTTTATAGTTTTATATTAATTTATTTGTGTTTATAGCTTCTATTTGAATTTCTAATTTCAGCTGTAACTTGATTAAGTGCTTCTTTATAAATGTTGTAGTCTTCATTATTTCCAGTACGTGTATATGACTTCCACATCATTGTTTGTACTTAATTTTGTAATGGCTTCTTTCGATAAGTGTTTCTTTTTGGACCGTTTCCCTTGCTTTTTCAAGGGAACAAATTTATTGACGATGCACTCAATTTCACTCTTTAAGATATTCCAGCATTCTGTTGCTGTCTTATTCTTCTCTGTGTTCAGTGATATGTTGTCCAGTGGGAACGAACGCTGGAAACTGTCACAAACAATTCAAAAGTTTTCCATGTGCCCGGCGCGTAAACACATTGAACATACACAATTTACGAGCTGTCAACTTGACGAATAAACATTTACACATTGGTCAATCAAACCGTCGTGATGACTTCAGGATGACGTCACAATCAGTTCTCAAAATACGAACAATAATATACACAATGGTCCAAATATAAACAATACTTTTTGCAATCATTAGTAATCGCAGAACGGAACGCCGATAATCAGTCAAATTGTTGCTGTTTAAACAACGTCATCTCAAACTAGGCCAGCTTTGTGCGAATTGACTTTCACGAGACAAGCATTTGTACGAAGTGGCTGAAATTGAAACGAGCGCGGTCCGAAACTTGACAGGTGAAACGCGTGCAGCTGGCGATTTGTTGAAGACACGTGAAAGGGAACGTGAGAAACTGTGACAGACATGATTGATGTTCGACAAGTAACCTGGAGATAATGATAGCTTGGCGAACGATTATTGGAGGGTGCAGATTTGCGGGAACAATAGCTGGTGTGTTTGCACTGGTGTGTGCATGGCAGGCTTTGACCAAGCACCTGATATTATATACAACAACCTATTACACGTTATAACACTCGAGCAACTGGCAATGTGAAACTTCAATTACTACTCAAACTGTGCGTGAGCCGCAGCATGTCGTTTTAAAATCTGCCTCTCTTGCGATATCCTCTGCCGGATGGTGCCCTTCCAGTACTCGTCTAGTTCTAGTTATATATATATATATATATATATATATATATACAAACATATATATATATAAACATATATATATATATATATACAAAATATGAATATATATATATAAATATTATTCTACTACTACCACTACTACTACTACTTCTACTACTACTACTACTACTACTACTACTACTACTACTACTACTACTACTACTACTACTACTACTAGTCTACTACTACTATTACTACTACTACTACTACTACTACTACTACTAGTAGTAGTAGTAGTAGTAGTAGTAGTAGTAGTAGTAGTAGTCTACTACTAGTCTACTACTACTGGGCTTCGTTAACGATAGATAATAGTTATGTTAATGACGGTACTACTACTACTACTACTACTACTACTACTATTACTACTACTACTACAACTACTACTACTACTACTACTACTACAACTACTACTACTACTACTACTACTACTACTACTACTACTACTACAACTACTACTACTACTACTACTACTACTACTACTACTACTACTACTACTACTACTACTACAACTACTACTACTGCTACTGCTGCTACACTACTACTACTACTATTACTACTACTACTACTACTACAATTACTACTACTACTACTACTACTACTTCTACTACTACTACTACTACTATTAGTAGTAATAGTAGCAGAATAGTAGTAGTAATAGTAGTAGTAATAGTAGCAGAATAGTAGCAGAATAGTAGTAGTAGTGTAGCAGCAGTAGCAGTAGTAGTAGTAATAGTAGTAGTAATAGTATCAGAATAGTAGCAGAATAGTAGTAGTAGTAGTAATAGTAGTAGTAGTAGTAGTAGTAGTTGTAGTAGTAGTAGTAGTAGTAGTAGTAGTAGTAGTAGTAGTAGTAGTTGTAGTAGTAGTAGTAGTAGCAGAATAGTAGTAGTAATATTAGTAGTAATAGTAGTAGTAATAGTATCAGAATAGTAGCAGAATAGTAGTAGTAGTAGTAATAGTAGTAGTAGTAGTAGTAGTAGTTGTAGTAGTAGTAGTAGTAGTAGTAGTAGTAGTAGTAGTAGTAGTTGTAGTAGTAGTAATAGTAGCAGAATAGTAGTAGTAATAGTAGTAGTAATAGTAGTAGTAATAGTAGCAGAATAGTAGCAGAATAGTAGTAGTAGTGTAGCAGCAGTAGCAGTAGTAGTAGTAATAGTAGTAGTAATAGTAGTAGTAATAGTATCAGAATAGTAGCAGAATAGTAGTAGTAGTAGTAGTAATAGTAGTAGTAGCAGAATAGTAGTAGTAGTAGTAGTAGTAATAGTAGTAGTAGTAGTAGTAGTAGTACCGTCATTAACATTACTATTATCTAACGTTGACGAAGCCCGAAAAAGACGTACGACATTGTCATGATGACAATTACTGCGACAACAAATAGAAGACACGGAGACAATCGTGACTGCGCGACACTTGTCAGTGATTGACGACAACACTTGAGGCCGGAGAACGACACCGTCCGTGCGAATACATGACCGTCTTTCACCGGGTGACTGTGCGAGGCGACAAGGCGACAGGGGCGGGGCAGGGCGCCGGGTGACAAAGCAGGGTGTCGCCGGACGGGACCCGCTCTGTCAGCCGCCACAGCTTAATCAAGTGTGACAATGGACCGGGTAATGATGACGACGACATAGTTGGCCAGTGTGTAGCGGCCACCCCGGGCAACTGACGAGACGGATGGAGCGGTCGTGACGTGATCAAGTGGCCGATGCGGCGACTCCGCCCAAGTAATCAGGCACCAGTTCCACACAGACGGTAACGGGGTGTCTCTTCCGTTAGGTCATTGTTAGCAGGAAGTTTGCCGAATAAGCTGTACGTCGCTCGACTTGTGGATTGTTGTGTGGAAACCAAGAACTTCAAACTTATTTGCGGGTATAGGGACGCATGTCACTGCAATAAATGTCCATTACAAACAATAGCGGCTGCTTAATATTTGAGTGTAGTGTTAGCATGTTGAACAGTTAGCGAAACTTACACATTGCGGACATTTGTGGACGTATTTAACGTAATATGGCGGGCAGTATACCAGGGACATAGTTAGTCTTATAAAAACAATATCAAATAAATGTTTCTCAACAAATAAAGGACATTGTACCATTAATACATCTTCCTGGGTCGTGTTTATAAACCTCCTGGTGGTTATGGATGCCAGTGCTGGACTTGGACAGAGTCGAATAATTGTAATTGGAATACATCTGAAGGCTCCTCTTAATTTCATACACAGAACACATAATTAATGGCTATGTGAGAGATCAAGTTTATTCCCTCGCTGGAAAAAGGAACCGCTGTTGTCATCATTAGAATGACGCAAGCTCTTCTGGTTTGGCCAAGCCACTGGCAAGAGCACCATTTCGAAAATTTCGAAAACCATCACGCAAAGGCACCCTAGAGGGAATGGAAAGCGAGGCCGCAATAAAAGAAAAAAGAAAATTAGCTGGGTAATATCATGGAACGGACCAGTCTAATCCCATCGACCCTGCTATAGTCTCATCGGATAATGCGGGACCAGTATCGATAAGATTACGTGTTTGAGTGTGACATCTGGACTAACAAAGCTAATACATTAATGAAATAATTGTTGTACAACATTTAGACTAAATTACAGTAAGAAGACACTTGAGACAAATGTTGACGTTTTGCAATAAAACAAATACACGATGTGGTGATATATCAACACTATGCAATATTGGCACATCACGATGGGGAGATACACACATCAGTTTAATACAACTGTATAACCAGTTAAGGTATATAATATAGTGTACGTAATGTACACTATATGATGTTATACACGTCTAAAGTACGGAGTTTATGCATTGGAAATACAACTGTTCAACAACAAGTCTATTGTGTATTTCAAATCATGCGGCGATCGACAGGCAGAACGTAGATTAATTGCCGGCGAGACCGACTGGCGATGCTGCTAACCTTTGTGATTAGTACGTTCAGATTTATCAACCAACGATATCTCGCAGACATCTCGACTGCGGGACTGTCGCGTGATACGGGCCAGATGTTACAACAGCCATTCGTCATGTCTCAACTAGCCACTTTCGGGTTATTACCACCTACAGTGGCTGTCATAACAACAGTCGTTTCTGTGATTTGATAACGGATAACACATCGTCACATGAACCTGTTTAGATACGCAGACACAGTGGATTAATCAACGTTCTATCACAATGATGAAAATAATACGACAACATCATAGTTTAAATTACTAAAGTAGTTTAAGCAATTAGTCCACAATTTCATGTAATTCTACTAAATTTAAATTAGGTTACTGTTATATAAATTATTTAACTATATTACTGGTTTACAATCGAATTAAATATATTCCAAGCGGGTATTATTTAATTAACATTTAATTAGGAGTATTATGTTTTAATTATTTTGTGACACAATATATAATGTTAATATGTTTGGAGTTATTTGAAATAAATAAGCAATAGTGTCCTGATCAGAATTGATATTATTATTCTGATTTCAAGAGACATCTTATAATGGCCATTTAATAACAGTCAGCTTTGCATTATGTAATGCTAAATGTCTTGGTTATTGTGCCACCGTATGTCTATATGAAGATAACAGTCAGGAAGAAATGCTTTTTTTCCGTGTGAATACTTACAAATCGTATACATTACGTTATTATAAATAACATCACATATAATTTTGTTATGTTCAGAATATTGAAAATAACTGATCACATTCATATATGTATATATAATGTAGTCATAATTGTTAATATACTGCCTTTGGCATATATATATAATTATTGTCAGTATTGTGAAAGAAACAATATTAACCCAATTAAGGCGAAGAGTAGGCACTTTTCCATTGAAATTACCAAAGGTTGCTAACCATAATTTAATATTAATACTTATGCATGTATGTGTATGGTCGGCACGTAGGAGCGTGTGTGCGTACGAACGTGTCAATGTACGTGCGTGTGTGCGTGCGAGTGTTAAACAAGTGTGTATGATTATATGCAAACACATGCGCCAAAATTACATAAAACAAAACCCAAATTATACGAAAATAGTAGACAATATAATAGTAAAAGGTGTCCGTGACTCCTATCAAGACAATTTTATTTGTTTTTGTCGTAGCCATAAAAGCCACATATTTCGTGTTTTAAATGCATCGCCAATGATCCAGGGATGCAAACGAACAAAGAAAGCGGCGAGTGAAGCTCGATCAGCGCCTCGGAGGAGATGTAGTTACAGTGATCAAGAGTTAGCGCTTAATGCGTGTCGGTACGTGTCGTGTTGTGTGTTGCAGGTGAGGAGACGTAGTTACAATGATCAAGTGTTAGTGCATTAAGATATGTGTCGTGTTGTGTGTAGTTACAATGATCCAGAGTTAGTGCATTACCATACGTGTCGTGTTGTGTGTTGCAGGTGAAAGTGTGGTTCCAGAACCGAAGGACGAAATACAAACGCGTCCAGACGGAGGACGAAGACTCGTCGACGGAACAGAGAAGTTCCGACAACGAAACGGAAGACGGGAACATGTCACAGATGGAGCGACGTGACGTGGCGAGAGACGATCCAGCCCGCCAGGAACGCGACTCGTGCTCGGAGAGCGAGTATGTCGATGTGGACAGTCCGAGTTCGAACGTTGACCAAATCGGGTTGGAGGGACAGGTCACGTGAGCGGTCTGTGTGTCGTAGTTCCCATAATGCCCTACGGTATTAAACGGACTCTGCACGTAGGACGTTACTTAATATCGCTTAAGCCGGCTTGTGTTTGTCCAAAGGATGTAATACATGCAAAGACAGGGACTAACTGATCTCTGGTTTTGATGTCATCGAAGATTGAATACTTTGATGTCGTGGAAGGGACGATTGTCGCGCAACAGAACTTATCCATATTTATAAGTGCCTTTTTATACTGTCCAAGTTGGTATAGACTATGGGGCTGCATGTTGCATCTGTAATAATACCAAGTCGGCAACAATCACGGATTCGATCAATTTGAATTGAATTGGCAGACAGCGCAATGCAGACTGGCTTACGTTTGTGTCTTACGTCAAGTTAGATTGTTCATTAGATGCACAAACGTGCATGATTGAACACAATCATGACCGTAACTAAATGACGGTTATTGGTGATTAAGGACTACACTAGCAAGCTGTGGTCGCGCGGACAGGTGGAGGGCTATGTGAAAATAAAGTTATATTTGTACCGATCTTCCCTCTGTTTGACATAAGACGTAGCTTAATGGTTTGCAGCAGGCCTCGGGAATGTGTCCAATAAAGCGTGCTAGAGTCAGTTTTTATTTACACTATCAGTTAAAATATTCACATTGCCAACATTATTACGGGCTTTTTAATTAATCGTATTTTGATGGCCAACACACATTCACCTTTACCATATGTATGCTGGTATAAAGAACATTACAATTAAAATACGAAGAGTACCAACAGCCTCGGTTTAATAGCATGACTACCAAAAAATCATACCTAAAAAGAATCAGCCATTTAAGTTTTAAAAACGACTACTCCTCAGCTAGTTTGATTAGTAAACTAATTAAGTTGATTACAGTTTACTTGCATTTTGTTGTGAAAGATAAGCTGAAATGACATAATGATAATGCAATAAAATATTCCAGCAATCCCAACAAGTGTGTTGCGAATGTACGCAGGTTGTTAGTGTATATTGGCTGTTTAATGATATACGTATTATTCTCCATTAATAAAGACCATCCATACAATATTTGACACTAATATATTAGTAAATTATGTATTGTACATTTATTATGTCGTGCAACGGTAAGTAACTGTAATCGTCCGGTACATCATTTTACATATACAGCACACAGTGTTGTACTGTCATCTACAGCTCACAGTGTTGTACTGTCATCTACAGCACACAGTGTTCTACTGTCATCTACAGCTCACAGTGTTGTACTGTCATCTACAGCTCACAGTGTTGTACTGTCATCTACAGCACACAGTGTTGTACTGTCATCTACAGCTCACAGTGTTGTACTGTCATCTACATCTCACAGTGTTGTACTGTCATCTACAGCTCACAGTGTTGTACTGTCATCTACAGCACACAGTGTTGTACTGTCATCTACAGCTCACAGTGTTGTACTGTCATCTACAGCTCACAGTGTTGTACTGTCATCTACAGCACACAGTGTTGTACTGTCATCTACAGCTCACAGTGTTGTACTGTCATCTACATCTCACAGTGTTGTACTGTCATCTACAGCTCACAGTGTTGTACTGTCATCTACAGCACACAGTGTTGTACTGTCATCTACAGCTCACAGTGTTGTACTGTCATCTACATCTCACAGTGTTGTACTGTCATCTACAGCTCACAGTGTTGTACTGTCATCTACAGCACACAGTGTTGTACTGTCATCTACAGCTCACAGTGTTGTACTGTCATCTACAGCTCACAGTGTTGTACTGTCATCTACAGCACACAGTGTTGTACTGTCATCTACAGCTCACATTGTTGTACTGTCATCCACAGCTCACAGTGTTGTACTGTCATCTACAGCACACATTGTTGTACTGTCATCTACAGCTCACAGTGTTGTACTGTCATCTACAGCTCACAGTGTTGTACTGTCATCTACAGCTCACAGTGTTGTACTGTCATCTACAGCTCACAGTGTTGTACTGTCATCTACAGCTCACAGTGTTGTACTGTCATCTACAGCTCACATTGTTGTACTGTCGTCTACAGCTCACAGTGTTTTACTGTCATCTACAGCTCACAGTGTTGTACTGTCATCTACAGCACACAGTGTTGTACTGTCATCTACAGCTCACAGTGTTGTACTGTCATCTACAGCTCACAGTGTTGTATTGTCATCTACAGCTCACAGTGTTGTACTGTCATCTACAGCTCACATTGTTGTACTGTCATCTACAGCTAACATTGTTGTACTGTCATCTACAGCTCACAGTGTTGTACTGTCATCTACAGCACACAGTGTTGTACTGTCATCTACAGCACACAGTGTTGTACTGTCATCTACAACTCACAGTGTTGTACTGTCATCTACAGCTCACAGTGTTGTACTGTCATCTACAGCTCACAGTGTTGTACTGTCGTCTACAGCTCACATTGTTGTACTGTCGTCTACAGCTCACAGTGTTGTACTGTCATCTACAGCTCACAGTGTTGTACTGTCTGGAAAGATCAACTGAAAGAACAACATGATCAAAGTTACACAGAAGATCCAAGAAAGAAAGTTGAGATTTGCAGAACATTGCTGCACACAAAGATTATCATACGGCAGCACAAAGAAGAACAAGTCGAGGCAGACCTGCTTAGTAATTTATTGACTCGCTGAAGGAACATATGGGGCTGGAATGAACGGAACTAAGTTCGGCCATGGGGTAAAGAATGGTAGTAGCCAGGGAGTGAAAGAGTGAAAGAGTGAATGAGTGGGGGAGACAGTAATTAAATATAAGAAGACAATGTTTAACACTTTCTTCCTTTCAAAGTCTGATGTGATATGGCTACATGTTGTGTTAATATAATGTGGCCAAAGAAATGTGGTAGTTTTGAAATTATAATTTCGATTTGCTTATTTTATTACATACAAAGATTATTCCCAACATATCGCATGTAAGAAACCTGAACTTAGCTTGAACTTGAACAAACTACGTGGCAGTTCTGCAATGCATTCATCATACGGCGAAATCTGACGATTGACACGGCCACTAACGATGGGATGAACATACACATTGTGAATGGCCGCTATGGTGGCTACATCCATCTGGAATGAGTGATGATGACTTCATTGACGCTCCTCCCGGCTGTAGACCGTGGGTGGCAGTCGTCTGGTTCTATTTACTCAGTAAACACATTAATTATGACACTATTGCGGTCCAAAGAGGCCAAGTATAATGATTAAGATCAACGACAAGCGAAGATAAATTAAGTTACAAAAAGACGTAAAATCAAGAAAGAGTAATGATGTGGTAAAATACGAGCTGGTCGGCGACAAAAAGACAGAGCGAGTTACACATTAATGGTTAATGGCAGGAAAAAGATGAAGTATTGGCCGTTAGCTGGGAGAAAAACGTCGTAGATAGTACGTGGGGGAATGTGTTTGTGACGCTAAATGCTTTAGGTGTGGCTAATCGTGTATCATTAGGATGAGACATACAGACAGACAAACAAACACGCAATGAAGGGAGGGAGGGAAGGAGGGAGGGAAGGAGGGAGGGAATGAGGCATGCAGACAAGTGGGCGGGCGGGCGGGCGGGCGGGCGGGCGGGCGGGCGGGCGGGCGGGCGGGCGGGCGGGCGAACAAGTATCCCACAGCAGGGTGTTGGGGGCGATTAGTGATTAATTCACAAGAGTAAGTTGTTAAAAAGTAATTTAACACTAAGCAATCACGAGACAGATGTGTGCCAACTTCAGCAAGTGATGCCAAGGACGTGTTTATAATTTGACCGCAGTTAGTCCCGTGTCACTCTTGTCGCACCAGGCTGTCGCATCAGGCTGTCGCTGATTGGGAAGAAGATGCTCTTCCTTTGATAAGAGCTATATCTATAGAATACCATGCGCCGCTGTAACTTCATCTTCTCCGCTGTCTCGGCTGTGAAATCATGACATCTGAACACGGCAGTGCTGTTCAAAACCTTGCTATAACACTAACCCTATTCCAGCGCCTATGGATAATACCGTCATCCTTCCGTGTACATTGCCATAATTTTAATCATACAGCAGTGCAGAAATTTGGATGGGTTTCGGTTTCCGGGCAACCAAAAAACCATGAGTACGGTTTCATAATTCCACAAATAGACTAACTATACAGAGAGGTATAAAGATATATGAAACAAGCGCCGAGCAACTAGATGTAAATTAACCAAGGGAACAACTAGCTTTTATATAAAATAATGATTCCCATCGCCAACCATTTTCAATAAGTCAACCACTTTAAGGGTAATTTTTTTATGTGCATATTTTGTAGTTTTAATTTACACATTTTAGAGATTGTTTTGTGTCTTTGTTTTAGATATATCTGGAAATTTGCATATCTTAGATATGTAGTTTTAATATGTTTAACTTTTCAGTATGTATGACTTATTTTAGTGAACGGGAAAAACGCATTCGATCAGTTTAGACATAAAACGGTTATAGGAATAGTGATATTATCATTACTAAGTGTTAGAGAAGTCAAATAAATATCACAGCCGTCGGTGCATTATGCTTTATAGATTATGAGAAAGTATTTTATTAAGTTTAATGTTGTACTATTGTTAAAGCTGTATGAGAAACATCGGAATCAACGAAATTTACAAAAAAATACACGTGCACAATATGTACATATTGTCATCAAGACGTCACGTTGGTTGCAGAGGTAAGTTATTATATAGCGCAGTATCCAGTCCTCAGGAGTGCTCAAATCGCTTACACTTTACTCCCTGGGAGATCTGTTCAATCGAACACCATCTCGACTTCTCTGGGAGCATCCAGCCACGCTGCAATTAATGTGCGAAGACTATTCGAACACAAATATCCACCACTGTCTATAGCCAGCTACTCATTCATACAGGTGAGTGAACTGGAGCAACGTAGAGTGAACGAACTTGCCCAAGGTTCGACACGGCAGCACGGGATTCTGTCAGTTGAGATGGTCGAGCCACTGCATCACTGAGGCAGAAATATCATCGAAACTAGACATAGACCAAGGAGTAAGACGAGGAGATGTAACAATTCCAAATAAAGTTCACTAACATCCAACAGGGCGCCCTATCAAGACACAATCGCAATAAGAAAATAACTTTCATGTCGTTGTCATCTTCTGTAAAGAACACTGTTGACCAGTCAATCTACCTGATTCTCAGTAGTTCGCAAACTGAATATGTTCAGCCACCCCAACCAACACTTGGTGTTAGACTGAATATGTTCAGCCACCCCAACCAACACTTGGTGGTAGACTGAATATGTTCAGCCACCCCAACCAACACTTGGTGTTAGACTGAATATGTTCAGCCACCCCAACCAACAATATGTGTTAGACTGAATATGTTCAGCCACCCCAACCAACCCTTGGTGGTAGACTGAATATGTTCAGCCACCCCAACCAACACGTGATTGTAGACTGAATATGTTCAGCCACCCCACCCAACACATGGTGGTAGACTGAATATGTTCAGCCACCCCACCCAACACGTGGTGGTAGACTGAATATTTTCAGCCACCCCAACCAACACATGGTGGTAGACTGAATATGTTCAGCCACCCCACCCAACACATGGTGGTAGACTGAATATGTTCAGCCACCCCACCCAACACGTGGTGGTAGACTGAATATGTTCAGCCACCCCAACCAACACTTGGTGGTAGACGGAATATGTTCAGCCACCCCAACCAACACTTGGTGTTAGACTGAATATGTTCAGCCACCCCAACCAACACTTGGTGTTAGACTGAATATGTTCAGCCACCCCAACCAACACTTGGTGTTAGACTGAATATGTTTTGCTCACCTAACTAACACTTGGTGTTAGACTGAATATGTTCAGCCACCCCAAACAACAATGGATTCAAAAACTACAGCCAATAGCCAAAACAATACCGACCACGCGGCCCGTTTCTTATAGCCACAACAGCTTCAATGTACTTTAGTATCTTGACAGATTGATAAAATTGTCTGAAAAATGGCAAATGTTGTTCAATTTTGGGAAATGTAAATACCTCCACACAGGACATGGGAACAAAAATGTACAATGTATAATGGTAGGTTCTGTACTAAGTATACTGTAAAAGAAAAGGACTTAGGGTTAACCATTAGTGCTGATATGAAGGTTTCAGAGCAGTGCGGAATTGCAGCTTCAAAGGGAAATAAAATCCTTGGTTTAATTAGGCAAAACATAACGTATAAGGAAAAAGAGCTAATAATACCGCTGTACAAAACAATAGTTAGGCCTCACTTAGAATATTGTATTCAAGCGTGGAGGCCTTATCGTAGGAATGACATAGATATGCTAGAAAGAGTAGAGAGGAGAGCGACTAAAATGATACAAAAACTGAGGGATCTTAGTTACGAAATACGCCTAAAAATGTGGATTAACAACAGTAGAGACCAGCAGATTGAGAGGAGATCAGATAGAAGTGTTTAAAATATTGAATGGTTATGAACATATTGATAAAATATTTGTTTCTCGGTTAAGAAAGATAGAAGGACCAGAGGACATGAAGTTACATTAGTAAATGAGCAGGGTAGATTAGATATAAGAAAGTTTCATTCTCACAAAGGACTGTAAATGAATGGAACAGATTATCTGTTGATTGTGTTGGTGCATCGACACATACCTTAAAAGAGCGGGATACACGTAGATAAAAAGTATTGGACTCTCGATAAACCAAAAGGCTTCCTTGTCCACCTGCCATCTAGAGTTACTTTTCTGGATGGCAATCTTGTTAAATCTTGTATCTGTTCCTTTCAACATGTGGCACTACAGTGGCAATTTATTTTCCCTGCGACCAAACCACCATCCGCCCGTACGTCTTTATATACCTTTTTGGATTTTGCTCTTCTCTCTCTCTCTCTCTCTCTCTCTCTCTCTCTCTC
>OZ023206.1:3184240-3223649 GCA_963995525.1 Escarpia spicata | reverse complement strand
GAGATAAGCTCACGTTGAATTATTGCGCCATTTCACCTAACTCTTCTCCGCTGTCGTAACTGTGGGCGTTGCATAAGCCAGAGTCGCTGTCTCGTAGGCGGGGCGAGCGCTTGGCGCAGCCTGCCAGGGCGCGAGGAGATAGCGCAACGCTCAGTTCATTACCATTATCTGCCCGCGTTTAGTGCCGACGTCCCGGTGCGTGCTTGTGTGTGTCTGACGGAGCGAGGGGGATGATGGAAGGCTGAGTGGCCGGGGTATCAAACGCCGTCTGTTTGTCAACTTGCCCCCAGGGGTCGGGTGCAGGTTGCGGGCGCGACGGTCGCAAATTGTCTGCGTGGCGACGTTATCTGATTGGCCTGGGGCGGGCGACCGAGGCAGGCCACCGCCACGGCGGGCCCTTCCCGCCCTCAACCCTTTCTTCCAACACCTTCTCCCAACCTGTTCTCCCAAACCCTTCTCCCAACCCTTCTCCATATTAACCTTCGTCCAAAAAATAATTCGTTTTCACCTATAACGCACAACGCACAACGTATACGGACAACACCTAATTATATGTGTATATGTTTAATGACCAAATAGTTAGGGCTCACTTAGAATACTGCACACAAGCTTGTAAAAACATATAGAATAGAGAGGATAGCGGCTAAAATAAATCTAGAACTAAGCCACCTAAGCTAACAAAATGTATAAAACAGTGTGGTTTAATAAACGTAGAGACATGGCGATTAAAAGGGGGGACAGTATTATTGAATCGTTACGAGATCAGTGATAGTAGTATTTCTTTCACTTAAGAGAGATTGAAGATCCGCAGCACACCAAGTAACGTCAGTGAAGGAACGGTGTAGATTAGATATAAGAAAATATTCATTCAAACAATGGACTGTGGAGCATATTATCAGTAGATTGTTTTGTTTAAATGCTTGCAGTGAGAACATTAATAAACAAAAGTGGTAAATACCGCAGAAGGGCTGGTTACAAATAGATAAAACAATGTTGGACTCTCGATAAACCAAAGGCTTTTCTGTCCACCTACCACCATCTGGGAATCTTGTAAAACCGTATTAACTTCTCCCTCGGGAATCCCACATGTCGTTGGGACTGATGGTAATGGACCCCAGTAAACCAACACCCTAGTTCCATTTTCCAATTTTGACCGGGGGGTCCATATTCGGTCGTCGCAAACGGAAACCATATAGAAAAGACACTGTGTAAGCACTAACACTGAACGCCATTACTTATACAATTCTATATAATAATAATATTTAATATCATATTAATTCTTATAGTTATATATAATTACTATGATATTAATTTGTATAATACACATATGACAGGGACATTTTTACGCATTTTTATGTCAACATCACAGTTACTCTAGACGTGACATTTTGATATCCTAGGCATTTAGAAGTCAAAGCCTTTGATGACGTTAAACACAAAGAGGAAACACATCGCGGTTCTCTCGTATAACCGCCATCAGCATTCCTGTTCGGGTCTTCGTACTAATTATAGATGAGGTATAAGTGAGTAAGAGGCATTACACCACGTTGCTATTAGTTAGTTATATCTTGCAGTTGCCAATTAATTAATTGTTGTGTAAACATGGTGACATGTTTAAAGTGCAAACACACAGACAAGGCGACATTTCTCCATGTTTAAAGTGCAAACACACAGACAAGGCGACATTTCTCCATGTTTAAAGTGCAAACACACAGACAAGGCGACATTTCTCCATGTTTAAAGTGCAAACACACAGACAAGGCGATATTTCTCCATGTTTAAAGTGCAAACACACCGACAAGGCGACGTTTCTCCAACACATTCATGAAGGTTTATATCTGTTTTGGCCATGCGAAACAGTGGAATTGCTGACAGACTGGAACTGAACTATTCCGCTAGGTTATTATTACATTAGTAGGACATTCGCTGAATCAACATTACTTAGCCCCAGTTTTGTCAAGAGCGCGGGAACGAAATGCCAGAAAATAATTACAACATATAGTGTCTGTTTACAAGTTGAGCATTGATTTTATAATTTACACATCACAGACAAATATTCAAATTGTGAGTACTGTTTCGGGTTTATCAAATGCAATTTATCTTGCAGTATTCATTGAGCATGTTTATACTAGTATTAAGAACAACATATAAATGACAATAAGTGAGGGCCGGGCATCGCACCTTTAATGTTTGGGTGTTTTCTCGTAACCGTAACTTCGCTGTGTAACTGTACTCGCTGGCACGTTTCAGCTAAATACTTATTATACATCAGTCGGCGTTGTTGGCGGTTTGTCGTTGCACATTTCCTGCCACCAGTGGCGGTTTGTCGTTGCACATTTCCTGCCACCAGCGAAAGTCGACCTCGTCCAACCCAGGTCTACGTCGACTACAGGCGGTCCGCCGTGAACGGTGCAAAAAGATATGTCACACAAAATGCCCTCCTTACAACGGAATCTAACCCCGCTCCAATTATGTGTAATTCAACACTGACAATTTTCGACGTCCACCGAACAAACGTCAGTGTCTTGCCGGAGAGAAACGCCGCGCCGCAGCCGCCACAGCGGGACTAACAAGTCGCCCTTATCCTTTAATGATGCTAAGTAACCGCGCATACCATTTCGCTGCGAAATGTGTCCGCCCCCATGCGGCGAGATTCGCTGCCATCTTGGACAACGCAAGCACGGAGAGGATGTCAATATATAGTCTTCCTGCTGTGTTTCATGAATTAAATGCCATTGAGCACATGTATTGGGAGGTTTAGTGGAAATATGTATTGGCATTGAAATGGTGCACTTGTTAAAGCGCTTAATACGCTGGGGATGAGTGGCAGCGTTTCGATTACAATGCATGTGACCTACCTAACCTCCTTACATGCCTTAGATTAACTGTTTATGCTCTTCTCGCACCTTTACATGCCTTCGTCGCAGACACCTTTTTACGTTGTCCACGCACTCTTAAATATGCTTCCGTCGCAACCTTTACATGTTTTACTCCTAGCATTATATGCATTCCATTCATCTTTACATGCTTTACTCCTAGCATTACATGCATTCCATTCATCTTTACACGCTTTACTCCTAGCATTATATGCATTCCATTCATCTTTACATGCTTTACTCCTAGCATTATATGCATTCCATTCATCTTTACATGCTTTACTCCTAGCATTATATGCATTCCATTCATCTTTACATGCTTTACTCCTAGCATTATGTGCATTCGATTCATCTTTACATGATTTACTCCTAGCATTATGTGCATTCCATTCATATTTACATGCTTTACTCCTAGCCTTATGTGCATTCCATTCATCTTTACATGCTTTACTCCTAGTATTATATGCATTCCATTCATCTTTACATGCTTTACTCCTAGCATTATATGCATTCCATTCATCTTTACACGCTTTACTCCTAGCATTATATGCATTCCATTCATCTTTACACGCTTTACTCCTAGCATTATATGCATTCCATTCATCTTTACATGCTTTACTCCTAGCATTACATGCATTCCATTCATCTTTACACGCTTTACTCCTAGCATTATATGCATTCCATTCATCTTTACATGCTTTACTCCTAGCATTATATGCATTCCATTCATCTTTACATGCTTTACTCCCAGCATTATATGCATTCCATTCATCTTTACATGCTTTACTCCTAGCATTATGTGCATTCGATTCATCTTTACATGATTTACTCCTAGCATTATGTGCATTCCATTCATATTTACATGCTTTACTCCTAGCCTTATGTGCATTCCATTCATCTTTACATGCTTTACTCCTAGCATTATATGCATTCCATTCATCTTTACATGCTTTACTCCTAGCATTATATGCATTCCATTCATCTTTACACGCTTTACTCCTAGCATTATATGCATTCCATTCATCTTTACACGCTTTACTCCTAGCATTATATGCATTCCATTCATCTTTACATGCTTTACTCCTAGCATTACATGCATTCCATTCATCTTTACACGCTTTACTCCTAGCATTATATGCATTCCATTCATCTTTACATGCTTTACTCCTAGCATTATATGCATTCCATTCATCTTTACATGCTTTACTCCTAGCATTATATGCATTCCATTCATCTTTACATGCTTTACTCCTAGCATTATGTGCATTCGATTCATCTTTACATGATTTACTCCTAGCATTATGTGCATTCCATTCATATTTACATGCTTTACTCCTAGCCTTATGTGCATTCCATTCATCTTTACATGCTTTACTCCTAGTATTATATGCATTCCATTCATCTTTACACGCTTTACTCCTAGCATTATATGCATTCCATTCATCTTTACACGCTTTACTCCTAGCATTATATGCATTCCATTCATCTTTACATGCTTTACTCCTAGCATTATGTGCATTCCATTCATCTTTACATGCTTTACTCCTAGCATTATGTGCATTCCATTCATCTTTACATGCTTTACTCCTAGTATTATATGCATTCCATTCATCTTTACATGCTTTACTCCTAGCATTATATGCATTCCATTCATCTTTACATGCTTTACTCCTAGCATTATGTGCATTCCATTCATCTTTACATGCTTTACTCCTAGCATTATGTGCATTCCATTCATATTTACATGCTTTACTCCTAGCCTTATGTGCATTCCATTCATCTTTACATGCTTTACTCCTAGTATTATATGCATTACATTCATCTTTACATGCTTTACTCCTAGCATTATATGCATTCCATTCATCTTTACATGCTTTACTCCTAGCATTATGTGCATTCCATTCATCTTTACATGCTTTACTCCTAGCATTATGTGCATTCCATTCATCTTTACATGCTTTACTCCTAGCATTATATGCATTCCATTCATCTTTACGTGTTCTCATCGCATCCTTATAGGTTTCCCCTGCATCACTGCCTGTCTTCAACGCATCCTTCCTAGCATTCTTCCATGCATTCCTCACAGCCACATCTCTATTCGCGTTCATCACGCTGTTATATGTATTCCTATAAATATATTAAACTTGTCTCCAGCGATGTATGTGCCGACACATGATCTCACACAGGAAGCTAACTGTATTTTGAGAAGAAACAACGTTGAGGTGTCAGCGCGGATTGCCGGCGATGAGCGATCACGTTCTTATTGTTGGCTGTATGACGTCAGCAGGAGAGCGCTTCACGTGCGGTTCTGGCTTACCTGACTAGGCCGTCTGTTGTGTATATATATAATTTTATATACTTATATACCATAACATTATTCTGACTACACCCGGAGAGGCAAATTCACTGAGTTCACAAATAAACAATAATCAATGCCGTCAAGTTAATAATCTAACAACACATATTCGATTCAATCATCAATACAAAGTAATCTTGTTATATGTATTTGATAATATTTAACACTATGGTTTCTCTTATATATAGAATAATTTTTTATATATAGAATAAATTTATTATTATTTGCAACTTTTCAGTTGGATTGTACATACATTCACCATAAAAGCCCCAAATCACACAAATTTCATAATGTTACAAGTTACAATACGACACAACATTATGTTACAATACTCATAAAACATGTTGTACTAAATAAAATAACGCAACACCAAAGATACTGTTAAGTAAATTACACAAAATCGCCCCGTGACGCAACAAACTCAGTATGAGGCGCTTTATATTAAAACGTGTACATTGCATTGCTATGATTTGTATATCTAGTAATAGGCGAGTTAGAGTTTGTTTCTTTAAATGTTTCATTAGTCAGTCTTTTATACGTTGGAACAACAACTGCCCCTGTGTCATCAATACACAAGTTTAAAATCATACATCGCCCCTGAAACGTATTCGCGGTGGTATCGTTTTATAATCAAGTAACGTTTTTTCCTGAACTGGGAGACCTTTGTTATTTTAAACCATGTATAACAGTGATTTAACAACTATAATATTATAGTAACAAAATCGACACATACCGATTACAACTCTCGCCATGACTCTCGATAAGGCTTCCTGTTTCATTTGTCATCTGGAGTATCTGCTTTGGATGACAATCTTCTTACATCATCTTACATGAGTTTTACAATTCGAAGAGTAAACAATATCTCTCTATAGGAAATGTGTAGTGTAATCATTCACATCAGTTAGCCTTTGGGTCAGGTAGTAGGTAATTAGTATACAACCATCACACAGCTGACCCCTCAATTGGGACTGTTGTCCATCGTTGCGACGACGTTTTGCAGAATCTCACGTTATGTTCAGCTTCGCGCCAGACAGCCGTTAACAAGATAACATTTGTACGACGTAAAAGTGGCGAAGCAAGTCTCGTTTGAGGGTATTTGAGCCAAGACTTAATGGCCTGTGGCAGGGGCACTACGTGTACTCCACAAAACTTGATAATTGCCGCCGTCGTAAAGCCACTGAATGACAAGTCGGGTCTTTAACGGCCGCTTAGTGATCTTTTGGTGGCTAAACCGCGTTAATCTGATCGGGTGTCTGCCCTAACTGGCCACGGGCCATAAGCTGCCCATCAGGAGATAAGTCATCAGTCGTCCGATGATGACAAGGACCTTAGAAGAAGGCCGCAGTCCCGACAGACTTGGCAGTAAGGCGATAGATCATCGTTTTACTTCTGAATCATTGGCATGACAGTGATTTTGAGACGGTATATCCGCTTTCATATGCTTCGTTTTTTTCACAATGCAAAAGTATAGTGATGATCCGGTTTCTTGGTTATTTATGCTTGATATATTTACCTATCAAGACATTTGTTTTGTTTTTTTCTCTGTATAATTTAGGCCGCATCTCGCAGCCTTCTTCAGCAGATTGTATTTACGACCGACGTCATGTGACACAAGCTGGAGCATGACTGGCGGGAGCTCCTGGCCGACGTCTCTGTTCAGTGAAGGGTTCCCCCTGTATATGTTAATGGCCTCCTTGATCTTTCTGCTATGCCAGTTTTCCTCGAGGTTCACTGGTGGCCTGTGTTCAACTTATCGCTGATAGGGGTTGGCGACACCATAGGTGTTCTTTAAATCGTGTGCCCAGTGCCCTCGCTGTTTCTCCTATATATTGTTGGTCGCATTCTGGGCATTGAATGTCCTATACCATCCCACACTTTGCTGCCTTGTCAGCCGTGTCACATGACATAGGTCATGTAACACGACCGTAAATTCAGTCTGCTGAAGAAGGCCGCGAGATGCGGTCGAAATAGTACAGATAAAAAACTAAAATGTAAATATACCAAACATAGTTTATGAACTGGAAAGGGGCATATTTTATTTGCATAAGACAACACTTCAGCTGCTCACGGTCGTGTCTTATATGTAGTTGCTTGTTGGCAGTGTGTGCACGTTTTAGTGACGGACAAACTGCATGTGACTGCATTTCAAGACAACATCCGGTTTGTTTGGGCAACAAATGATTGAAAACATCTTCCATGTTGATTTTATTTATAACAAAGTAAAAGGATTTGACAAAAATCAACTTCAAATCGGTGAAAAAAAATCAAAATGACTTACAGTATACAAATCAAATAATACAGTTTTGAATAAAATCGAATGATGATTTTGTACTAAGTGGGGAATTTGCACGACTGTCGTCAAGGGTTTGATTCAACTGGGAACACTATAGTGTAGTGTGCCAGACAGAGAAGAAA
The DNA here is from genome assembly GCA_963995525.1 of Escarpia spicata. NCBI lineage: Eukaryota > Metazoa > Annelida > Polychaeta > Sabellida > Siboglinidae > Escarpia > Escarpia spicata. Next base: position 3,216,002 of record OZ023206.1, on the reverse strand, counting down.
GGCGCGCCGCCGTCTCCTGGGACCACGACACTTCCGCGTGTGTTCCGTCTGGATGACACTCAACGACTTGGTTTATTATTTCATCCCATTTGTTTATTGGATTATCAATAAATACACCTTCCAAAGATCACGTAAGTGGACATCAGTGATAAATTAAATTGCTCGGTATTTATGCTGCCTTTGGTGACTGCAGCGACAGGAACACATACTATTGCCCATTGTATGCAAGACTACTACCAATCCACGTTCAAGAGCGACCGTAGTGTTCAAGATCGTAGTGTGATATTCATTGTTAATGATTAAGCCGCTCTGTTTTAAACGAACATTAATGGGACAGTCAACGTTGAATGTTATTTAAATGCAAACATGTTTCATTGTAATAACAAATACCTCTTCGGTCAATATAAAATAAATATATGCCTTTTTCCAGACATGTTAAGATAAATCGATTGGCTTTACATATATAATGTATTTTATTTATGTGACATTGTATACGTTGCAGCTATCATAAAGTTCGAAAGTCTGCGCGAAAGTCAGCATTGGACAATAGTTAGGTCAACAACATGACTCGATATAGTTTGTTTAATGTGGCTATGTAAGTGAATATTTTGAAATAGGGTAATAAATAATTAGACGTTGATAACGCTGACGATGGTATCGTGTCAGTCTACCTCATGTATCCACAGGACAATCACGACGACTTTGGCCTCCTCAGTTCAACAGGCAACGACGGCAGGACTAGCTAACTTGACTAGCTAACTTGCTGTCACAGCAACAATAGTGATATCAGTTCGAATATTGACGACCAGCCTCTCATTATATTTAATAAGATTTTATAAGACTGACCCGTAGAATTAACTCCAGATGGTAGGTAGATCCGGAAGCCTCTGGTTAATCGAGAGTCCAACTTTGTCTAAGTATATCCCACTTACACACACACGCACACACGCACGCACGCACGCACACACGCACACACGCACACGCACACACACACACACACACACACACACACACACACACACACACACACACACACACACACACACACACACACACACACAAACACAAACACAAACACACACACACACACACACACACATATATATATATTCATTTCATAACCATTCAATATCTTAAACGATTGTATCTGATCTCGCCTTATATGGTGTATCAATATATTGGCAAACATATTACCGCCCACTAGTTATAACTCCCCTAGTTTTAATATCTGGTGGATTGGCCTTGTCAGAAGGAGAACACGTGATAAAATCACACAGGTGGTAGTGAATACTAAAGTGGACCTGAAACCACCCAAAGGACCATCAAGAGAACTATAACCGTAGAACATTGTTGAGAACCAGACACGTCTGGGTACCGGACAGACCAAGTTGTCACGACTGAGTAATTATACCTGGACTGAATTAAATGGCGCAACGTGATGACTATATGCCTTCTTGGAAATGTTAACTATGACACACCAGTTTTACGTATTCGACGATACTGAGCCTGACAGTCAAATTGCAGCGTTGATCACAGTTTTGGATTTACTCAGTCCAGATATTTTTAGCGTTTGTAGTTGTCTTTATAAATATATCCCAATTTGGCAACAATATCGGCTAATCAATGAAACAAAAAGTGTTTTATAATAACCTCTGTACATGTTTATATAAACAATTGTAATGTTTTTTCATAAACATTTAGTAAGCCGCTTTCAACAAATAAACAACATTCTTGTCTAAAAGAAAGTTAAATGGGACACGGTGATATTCAAAGAGAGAAGTGATTTGAGAGATTCAACATCTTTATGTGTGTTTTTGTGTCATAAACAAAACAAATTATACATCATAAACCATTTTTGTACGCAATGAAACGTAAAGAAGTTTTATTTAAATACAATCTGATTCTCATATATAATGTTAACTATTTGGTAACTGCCTTACAAAAAAATGCACAACACACACATTCGGCCTTATTAATGTTCTCAAAAAGGTTGTGAAGCGAGAAATCGCAGCACAAATAGTTTCTGGTTAATTAACTTCCTGCTGTATTTTCAGCAACATCAAAGCCTCTTTAACTAAAAGCATTTCCATATGTGCTTTTTGGTTCATATCTAGGTGTGGAAGAAATAATATCTATGTGTGTGGAACTGAAGCGCTCAATAGAGGCGATATGACGTCAGTGTTTCAATCAAGACGGGTATCCACGCCGCACGCAACGAGCCTTCTGTCTGCGTGGACTGTGTCTATGCAACGCCAGCGGTGACACGCAGTCATACGCTAATTGCATTTACACAGCCAACTATTTGAGGTAATGAAGGAAGTCTATAAAAAGGCGCGTATTCATTAGACTTTCGCTAAATCTACATATCTTTAGAAAGACCACGCGCAATCCATCTGAATGAGGCCCATTGTGTTCACCCAACAACCTGGTTATAAACTCATTCGGCTATTGTGGCGCGTTTTAAGGTACACGCAATTAAAAGTCTCAAATCCGCCATTGACTGCGCGCGAGTGTGCACGAGATCGATAACGCCGGTGCTCGCTGATCTGTTTGCTGTAATTCGTACCGTAATTGAGTTTTATTGATCACGAGTCGTTATCGTCGGCTAAACAAGCAGTCCTTTCACAAACGTGCGACCCTACACACGCCATGTCGTCGTGGCGCGGTCGGAGAGCTTACAGTATAGTGTACAGGCGACATATTGCGTCGGTCGATTCACCTCGCGGGTTACGCCAGCGTCGTTGTTATTGCGGGACAATAATCGCGTCTGCTGTCAAGTGACATCTGGCGGATGATATATTGACTACGCATTATTTTATTCCCGTTGCAAATTATTATTATTTAATCGCCAGCAAATATAAACCAAGCAAACATAAACCAAACAAACAAACAAACAAACAAACAAACAAAGCAGCAGCAGCAGCAGCAGCAGCAGCAACAACAAAACAACAACAATTCTTACTAACGCAGCATGTAAATGTAACGATACAACAAGAACACGAACAAGATAAAGAACAGTAAGAAAAATAACAATAATAAGAACAAAGAGACCAACCAACCAACCAACCAACAAGCAAACAAACAAACAAACAAACCCACCAACAAACAAACCAACCAACCAACCAACAAATCAACCAATCAACCAATCGACCAACCAACCAACCCATCAACCAACCAACCAACCAACCAACCAACCAACCAACCAACCAACCAACCAACCAACCAACCAACCAACCAACCAACCAACCAACCAACCAGCAAACAAACAAACCCACCAACAAACAAACCAACCAACCAACAAATCAACCAATCAACCAATCGACCAACCAACCAACCCATCAACCAACCAACAACCAACCAACCAAAAACTACCAACACTTGTGGTTACACAAATAACGTGTACATTTGAACACCAAACGATTACTTGGTTATTCTGCGGACAATAGTTTAGGCAGTACGTCCGAGGAAGAGCCGAAGAGGAGGGGTCGAGCTTGATAAACAATTAATGTTTTACGTAAAGAGCAGTGGCACAACGAGCATATTGAAATGCTGAGACTTCCGAGAAGGCGAAGTCCTAGACATATTACATTACAATTCAAATTTAATAATCCTCATTACCCAAAAGCAACTAATCATAAATATTTACATAATCCCAGGAGGAGTCCGACGTGATTCCGACCTGTTACATCCACCTTCAAGAATGCACGGATTGCGGGTACAATTACGGTAGTAGGTTAATACATTAAAATAAATTGTATTCAGGGCAAAGTCTAATTTAGAATAAGCAGCGAATTTCAATAGAATTTGATCAATATATTTTTTCAGCGACTACGATCACGCTGAAACGTACCTGTGTGAACGACATCAATCCGTCTCCGACTTTGGCCGTTCGTTGACAATTCACAATAGTTCGTGATCACCAAACAAAGACCAAACAAAAAATGTTGATTGATTTTGTGGACGTGGTGTGACGTGGTGTGACGTGGTGTGACGTGGTGCGTGCAGCGTGCGTGATTGTGTGTGTGTGTGTGTGTGTGTGTGTGTGTGTGTGTGTGTGTGTGTGTGTGTGTGTGTGTGTGTGTGTGTGTGTGTGTGTGTGTGTGTGTGTGTGTGTGTGTGTGTGTGTGTGTGTGTGTGTGTGTGTGTGTGTGTGTGTGTGCGTTCAGACGTGTGAGTGTACACGTGTATCTATAATGTGTATGTTGTATGAACGTATGCATATAATATATATATATATATATATATGTATATATATAATTATTTTTGCACCTGTAAAAGGGACCGTTTGGGGTTTGGGTAAGTGTCGTTTGAAACAATTAGTTCACAACTACAAGCTTGACCGTGTAGGCCCGATATAATAAACTGACACGTTCTTTAATATATACCATTAATTGTGATATGTGTGACGTGCTAAATATGTTGTAATTCAGCAAGTTAAAAATATTTTGTATTCCATTTAAATAAATTTGCGCTTGTCCAAATTGGGGTATTTTATGTTTCACCACTACAGTACAGTGCATGCGAGAGGAGACCAAGCGGCCTGTTTTGAGAAATATATTAGACATTCAACCCTTGAAATTATAGTAGCTTATATGAATACAAATGACTCTATTCTGGCAGATTGTTATTATTTGAGCAATATAATTGCCGACACGTTACGTTAAAGGTACGTTAACGTTATACCTATCTACGTCATGAGTAATATATTAAAACTCGTTCTGAATCGCCAGTGACTAGCGAAGGTAACTAACTTCACGTATAAGAAGATGTGTTCATGTAACTTTATCAATCTGGAGAGACATTGCTATAACATTACTTAATTGGAAACACTAACACGGAAACACGTGATGTAATTGCATATATATAAGCCGTTATAACATCTCATTATACATTTTGATTTAATAATGTATTGCTTTCGCACACACTTTAATGCGTAAAATATGTGTGTATAACACTGAAATAACATTAGGCCATGTGACTTTCCAAAATCTAATGAAATACTGTGAACCTAGGAAGGGCGTCGGCAACTCGTTACAGCAATGTAATCTGACCACAGCGACCTCTGCTCGTTTGACAGCGCATGGAGCTATTGTTTTTGGGAAACAGCTGTGGATGCACAGTTGCGCTAACGTGTATTTACGATAGTTTACAAAACTGCTACCAATATTAGTTCGACATCTGCAGGCGGATTTGAGAAGGGGGATTTGTTCATGGCCCTTTTGACAATGTTTTAAATTTATTCTATATAACCTGTTGCGCCATTATGACTTAGCATGCAAACTTATATGTAACTAAACTTACCCCCCCGCGATTCCCTCCCACGCCGTAGATACACATGGACTGATTAAGCGGTTTACTTATTTTTAGTAATGCGCCGTATATTTACTACAAAATCTTATACATAATCGTTGACATAATTTTGTTAATAATTATTTTATAGTAATATTTCAAACATTTATTCAATACCTGTGCAAATATCGAATTTTCGTTTTGTTAGAAAGGTCATTTTTTTGCAATCTTGGTTTAATTTTATCGCAACTGATCTCATTTTCGTTGCCGCTGTCTTTAGGACACTGCACAGGGCGGATGCGGTATATTCTTTCTAGCAGTTACAACCAAAACGCCTGCGCTACACTGCCCAGACACACATAACGCATACATAAAGCACAGGTGTTCGCCAGATTACTAGCGTCTCTTTTGATTAATAGCAGGGGAGCATTTTCCCTCGAGTTATGAACGTGCCATGTTTTAGCTGACCCAGCAGTAATCTCACACGTCACAGTTCTGGTCTAAAACAATCTCGAGGCTCCACTGAATATATTAACAGCCAACATTAACAACAATAATATATATGCATGAGAGAACATTTTATTAAACCATTTAACATTTAATGGAGTCGGCAGGATTTGACGCTTCCAGCTATCTGGCACACTAAATGGCCGAGTAGCCTAGATGCCGGAAATGCTGATTTCGGCTCTCGTTAACAATGGATTAACGTTATCTGGTAATTTCGGATAATTATTTCGACGCCTCGTAGATGCCTATCGTCACGACCCCGGTTAATCGTCAATAATAGGGGCATTATTCTAAGTGCGAACTCTGGAGATAATCGCATAATCATCCGACGGGAAATCATCACCATCGACACCAAATCTGTGTTGGGACGATCACTTTGAATTAGTGGAAATGCCAACTAATTTGTACTATTGTGTTTTGAGCGACTGCTGTAATTGTTAGATAGTGTGTATCAGTTAATGACATTTTCCAGCTCGGCGTCGCGACACACGTCGTGAAATCCAATCAGTGTTTGTTCGGTACCATTCGTTGTGATAATCTCGTGGACACCCGCTCGTTGTTGGTATTCTGACCTATCTAACAATACTACTGTATTTATTATCACTGCAGAATGAAATCAAATAATTCATAATCGTTATACACTGCATTTGCAAGAGTTTACATTATTTATACAGTCACTATATTTATTTAAATATTATAATCATATTCCATCTTTATAAATTGGGCAGTTAGCGTAATACGTTTTCAGCACAAAGATTATTTGTTTTTTCCAAGTCCAATTTCAATGTGAGTTCAAATGTTCTTGCATTTTGTGTTATCGGTGAATAGGCGTGTCGTCCTCAGTTGACATACTGTTTTATACATGCACTATGTGCTAACAAATCCTTATTGTTGCAAGACACGCTAATAACATTGCTCTATATTTTGCAGTTGTCCTCTTGCTCCGACATGTTATACTTTACTTGGATAACGTTTTATACATGGGTAATGATAAATATTGAGTGACAACTTACAACGGATTTGTTGGAACTTGTAGTAGGCCATACTACAACGGAGAATGTGTTGTTAAACGTGTCACGTGTGTTATGACATTACATTTGGAAAGACAAGGTGGATTGTTGAGATTATTATAATCGAGCATCCATTATATTTGCCAATCAAGTGTCAATTTTAATAGTCGTTTCGTCAAGCAGCAGAAAATAAAATGGTCTTAGAAGCAGAATGAAATTACACATTAAGGAATATATATATAATGATTTTCGTTGGTTAACGAATACGCAGCTGATTGGTGATTTCGTACAACTGGCACAATTTTTTTTTAATGACTGTGTTAGTACTAATATTTTAGTTTAATGATCATGACGCATTTTGTATTGTAAAGCGCCACGAACAGTTGAGGATCTGGCGCTAAAACAAATTACATATATTATTATTATTGAATTCCCCCAAGCATGTTATCTTAATTGTGTGACTTTGACTATTCAATCAAATTAGGAAATATTTTAATATTGAAAAGTTACGAAATGTTATGCAGAGATAATCTAAATTTACTTGCGGTAAAGCGTTCTGTGTGGTGTTGTAAGACTAACATATTTTAATGGGTCACTGAATTGCGTAATTGCGACAACACCGAGAGTTGTAAAACAACGTTAGCAACTGTTGCGTGTATTAACGGTATTTTAACCAATCGTGGTCTTCAAGATGCTAATTAATTCAGATATGCATTTTCCTGTAATTCAGTCTTTCAACATACCAATGAAAACCTGTTGTACATTATCGTTAAATGGAAGGAACGACTTACTTAGATTGCTACTACAGTAAGTGGTTTTCTTACTACCATAGTAAGTAGTTTTCTAATTGATAAATCTATAATAGCAATAAGGCGATGAGTTACTTGGACCAGCCTCATGTCGTGCCACTGTAAAGTTACTTGTGATGGTAACACAGTAAATGAAATCGTTCGCAGGCCCGGCGCTGGCAGGTGGCGCCGTCACACTTCACATATATTGTGATTTTATGCCGAAATGTCGACTGGCATTTGCGTCAACTGCTAGCGATAGTGTGATAATTTAATGGTATAATCGTTTTATCGTAATACATATTGTTTATCTCATGAACGCAGCGCGGTCAGTCTGTTTTTAAAATCGTAAATCGTAAGGTCAATTGCGGAAATAATTTTATTATACTTGTGTAGTTATTACCCTTTTCTGCGATTTAAATAATAACATCTATATATTGTGGAAATAAGATGGTTATACTCGAGTAATTTTATTCTAGTGATTTTTTATGGCAATCTATATACCATAAGTTTTGTACTGCAATATAGGCCCTATGTTGTTTATAGAATAATATATATCTGCGCTGTATAAATCATATCTATTATCTTGACTGCCGAAATGCACGAAACAGTTACAAGCTTAGTTAAACAGCTCACGTTCTGTGTGAATGCAACACAAGACGCAAACTCCGGTTTCCAGACGTTTTCATACCGCGACGTTTGTTTTGGCGTAAAATGTAAGCAGCTAAATGACGTGAAACGTCTCTGACCGTTCGTGGAAAAGAAAGAAAGTACACGTAACGCTTTGAACGATATGGATAGAGCGGTCAACGGTTATATTTAAATGTGGCTCATAAAATCACGTTTGGGCGAACACGATGTTAAAATAATTATTATGATAATAATAGAATTATTGCTGCACAGAAATACGTTACAATCCCGAACTGAAATGACCAGTACTATTAAATCTAATGCCGTGCAGAAGTGTGGTACAAAATGACGCAAAGGTCGAACAAGGTGTTAAGCCAGACGCACAGGAAATTGATTGCGTGACAAATGCATCATTTTCGAGTCGAGTATTATTTAGGCGTGGATGTAGATGTCCAAGATTGTACTATTTAGTATCCACTGTTTCGTTAGTGATATACAATAAGTCATAGTACATACTTTGTGCTCGCTAAGTCATTAGTTATATTTCTTGCTAATTTGTAAGTAATTATGATACAAAAGGGTGACTGGTCATTTTCGTGATTTATGTGTTAGGAATAAACTATATAGGAACTTCTTTATGTAGGTGGGCACATATTTCAATCGGAGAACAAAGATATATTTTATTCAAGAACCAAACATATTAGTCTACATTAATAAAATGTAAAACAACATCAGCAGTGTAAATAAAGCTCGGTTCATACAGCGTGTTGTGTATGGCAGTTTTTGAACACTGAGGTGTCGGATAGAACTGATTTTGTACTGGCGTATGTATATCCAGCAAATACGGTGCTGCGTGCGTAGTGTGGCGTATGGGTGATCGTGAGGTGTCCAGAGGCCGCGCTTCAGTTAGTTACTCTTTAGTTTTCAATGCTTGCGGGTACTGGTGTTACAGATACATAGGAAATGTTCAAACAATTAGCCACTGGGCAGCCGTAAATAAGCTTTACTATAGGAGTGTATAAGTGTATAAGTATATAAAGACACATGTTTATTATTATGTGGTTGACTGTTGGTGTCTTCAATACGGCCAGCGTTATCGCAACTGTACATTCTACGGGTACCAGGAGAACATTAAGGAAATAATTATATTATGTTTCCGTTGCGTTCGTCGTCACAAAAGTATAAATCGAATGACAAGCAGTCGAACAAATTCTTATGTAGATAGGTAGAAGCTATCGAATTTGGTGAGATTTAATATGTATATATAGATGGTGTAAATCGATCTCCATAAGTTTGAATGCTGTAATTTATAGAACGGTTAACTATGTAATCTGTGGATTAATACGGCTTTATAAGAAGATTTTCACCACATAAATATGGCATAGTTAGATCATCTCAACAGTAGCTAGAGTGTGTAAATTCTATATTCCTACAAAGAACGAGAGTTCGACATTATACAATTTCCCTGACTGCGCAAACTACAAAGACAGTAAAAGTACGGGGAGATAAAAACATCGGGGAAGTTCGAATAATTTTGAGAGACAGGAAATACAACTTAGGCCCTACACGAAACCTTCCACGCGTCAAGACGCGCTGTTACCTTCAAAGTGGCCTTTCTGAGGCTTTCACTACGACGCTGCCCAGACGGGTAACCGTACGGGACCTCACCGGAAAGCATCAATTTCTCACCGGCGGCTCATCCCGCGGGGTTATCCCGTCTTCTCCCTCTCCGCCCCAGCCAGCAACACACGCCGAAGAGCCTTCCAAGTTAAGTTAATGATCGCCTTGTCGTGGTGGTCCGTCGATTCGGCGAGGAGTTAGCGCAGATTACAGTTAATTTGCGCTAATTGCGCGCGCGGTCCGACGGCGCTCCACACCCGGCAAACAAACAAGGCTGTTTGTGTGGGGCGGTGTGTCACGAGATGGGCGCCGCTGGCAAACAGTGGCGGGTCTTTGATATGGATAGCTCTGGCCCTTGAAACGAAAGATCGGCGCACCCGGGCGCGCATATCGCCGCTACATTGCACGCATAGTTCGCCCTGTATCGACTTGTATGCCCGCAAACGGCGAACACTGCAAATTAACTTGTTCGCCTTTCATCGACATTCGACTTTCCGGTAACTGTGCTATGTTCTTATCTCGAACGAAAATAGCTTTAACCCGATGATGTAAACATCTTCGTTAAACTGCACACTTTGTGCACGCACGCGCGCGCACACAATGTAGGCTTATATATATATATATACATATATATATATACATATATATATATATATATATATATATATATATATATATATATTAACAATGTCTTCACTGATACTAATGAATCATTCATAGTGGTTTACTTATAAATGACATAAGTGACCACTTACCAATATTTACTATATTGAAGTATCAAAAAATCAAAGGACCCTCTGTGCCAAAGTATGTGCATGTTAAAAAGGCAGATGGAACATATATTAATGCTTTTAAAGACAGCCTGTTATCACTAAACTGGGAAACTGTAACAAAAGTAAATGTATATTATGCCAATTTAGTAGACACTTGTGTGCATTATTATATAGTAAGAATTGGCCAGTTAAGAAATTACGTGTGAATGAAAACAATCGTCCTACCAAACCTTGGTTTACAAATGGGCTACGCTATGCTTGTAAAAAGAATAATAATATTTACAATTGTTTTTTACAAAACAGAACAACAAGCGCAGAAGTCAAATATAAAACATATAAAAATAAATTGACATAAATACTCAGAGCCAGTGAAAAAAACATATTTCAACAAATTAAAAAAGAAGAAAAAAACAATATTAAGGGAACTTGGAAGATAGTGAACACTATTATTAGGAAAGGTCAAACAGAGACAACCTATCTAGATAGTTTTGAAAATAATGGTATCACAATAAAAGATAAGAGAGACATTGCCAACAGGTTTAATAATTATTTTGTAAATGTAGGACCTAAACTAGCAAAAAACATAAAAACATTCGACAAAAACTCAAATTTATTAATTAGGAAGTCATACTCCTAAGACAATGTTTTAAACGGTGTAACAAAAAATGAAATAAACGATATTGTCAGAAATTATAAAAATAAAAAATCTACAGGAAATGACAACATAGATATGTCCATAATAAAAAAGTAAATTCTCACACTGTGAAGCTACTTATTCACACATGCAATAACTCCTTTAAACAATGTATTTTTCCTGATAGAATGAAAATAGTAAAGGTAATTCCTCTCTTTAAAAGTAATGATAAACATATTTTTTCTAACTACATACCTATTTTTCTTTTACCACAGTTTCAAAAATCCTGGAAAAGCTATATAATACTAGACTAGTCGCTTTTATTACAAAACACAGTATCCTAAGCAACAGTCAGTATGGTTTTAGCTCGAGTATGGCCACGTCATTAACCCTATTGGAACTCACAGAAGACATTACATCAGCACTAGATAATAAGATGTACTATTAGTGTTTTTACAGACTTAAAAAGGCTTTGACAGATTGATCATGAATTGCTATTATCGTAGTTAGATCATTATGAAATAACAGGTATTGCTAATGACTGGTTCACTAGTTATCTACAAAACCGATTACTATATGTTCCGCTTGATAACTGTGATTCTGACTTATTAAAATATAAAAGTCATATGTGGAGTACCACAAGGCTCAATTGTAGGGCCTAAATTATTTATACTCTATATCAATGATATTTGCAATATTTCAACATTATTGAAATTTATCCTCTTTACAGATGACACAAATAATTTTTGTTATGGGAGTGATCCTGTTCAACTAAGCAGAATATAAATATAAGTAGTGAACTGGATAATATAAAATCTTTATTGTCTAATACTAATGTTATGTTGTTTAGTAATTGCCAAAAAAAAAATATTAATATATAAATAAGCATTAATAAAATTAAGATTGACATGGTGTATAAAACTACAAAAAAAGCTAATTGTATAACAATACACTGTGTGAAATTATGGAACATGGTAGGTGATAAAATAAAAGCCTCTGACAATATGACTACCTTTAAGAAGTTATATAGAAATGAAATCTATGTTATGCTAAAGTTACATTATTACTGTAATTCTATAATTATATCATGGTAATTGTGTTATTTTTATGCTTGTATTAATTAATGACACAAATTTAGACAAACCTACTAACTGCGCTATACGACGACTGTTTTTATATTTATTTGTTCAATGTACTAATTATTACTGTATTGCATGTATTAACCGGAATTGGAATATTGTTTAATTAGTATTACACTTCAACTGTCTCCATTTCCACAAATGTAAAACATTTTTATAAACATATGTAACAATGTGAAAATAAATCATTTATTCATTTGTATATATATATAAATATTGTTGTATTCATAATGTTTAAAAGAAGACCAGTGCAACATATTAATTTATTAAAACACATTATAAATTGTTCGTGCATGATCAGTGGAACCATTTAATGAATTAATGTACTTTTAATTAATGAACGAACAACTCAGTAAATGTACCTATACTAAAATGAGAGCCGTGTTAACAAACCGTAGACGGCAACGGACGCTGACGTCATGTGTAACTGACGCCGAGTTTTATCGTTGTACGCGTCAGTGTAATTATCGAAGCACATGACACGCATTTCTCTTATGTCGAAGCAATGTACACCACAAAGTCACCTTTGTTTTGATTCAGGCGCGTCATCAACATTGATTGCTTTTATGTTAGTAACAAGTGACAATGGAAGTATTTGTCTGTAAACAATAACATGTTTTTACACACAACTACTGTCATTATAAATAATTCGTTTTAACAGTTCTAATTCCAATGTAAACACAAATACAGTAACACTTTCCCAGCCAATTCATCTCCTACACTTATGATGACGAAATCTATTGGACATGTTTAATTTTTTGACAGAACATACGCAAAGGCATTGGTAAGTGTGCCATATCGCTTTAAGTTTAAATTTTTAGAAAATATTGGAAACCATAAGGAACAACATATGAATATATGTAGATTGTTACTTACGATATAATTGTGTAGTGATGAATTACAAGAAATATCAACATCTCCGAAATTATTAGGAAATATTATAGGACTATTGGGAAATAAAATCATATTTGTAAAATACAGTATTTTTTGGAAAAAGATAATTAAAATAAATTAATAATAGGATTACTAGAAAAATTTGAAAATACAGGAAATAGAGGATTTAGTAAATAAAAAAATATAGGACAATAGAGAGGCACAGGGATCCATTGAATAAACGTAGACCCCATTCGTGCATGTCCAGCCTACTACCGCGCATGTCCAGCCTACTACCGCGCATGTCCAGCCTACTACTGCGCCTGTCCTAGTGCTGATGTTCAAAATGTGAACAGTTCAAAACACAACCTCCAAAACACCATGGTAGTGTTTTGAACATACGGTATATGCCGAAGTTTAAAACTAAACCTTTTAAAAGCATAAATGGTTGATGGTTTTTAGCATATACGACTGTAATTATGTTATTCTCTTTCGTATATATATATATATATATATATATATTATACGTATATGTATATGTATATATATATATATATATATATATACATTTACATATAATATATATTTATACATATATATATGTATATATAATATATACCCGTCTAATAGTACATGTTGTACTCCAACCTGGCTTTGGGATCAAATGTGACATTTAACTAAGAGATTATCAACCAATTTTCAACACGACAAGAGTGTTTTTAACTTAAGGCTGGAGAAGCTTTAGTTTTATCAACCTAGGTATATCGGAAAATCGCCTTGTTGAAACGTGGAAGTGTGGCTGAGTCTGCAACACATTTATATCGCTGCCTGTCAGGTTTAGCCAGTTTGCGCTTGAACCAGTCGTGCTGTTGCTGCGTGTAATGTGCGGCAAGTAGAAATTAATAGTAGAATGCACGCAATCGCTCACGAGGATGTCCAATCTCAAAAGCAACGCTAGCTCATGGGATTTGTCAGAATGTAATTGTTGTGATTTCCTGGAATTGTTCTTTGACTCGGGGCGCAGGCCTTTGGTTCCTACAAAGATGGCGAAGACAACAGATTGGATATAAATATATATTATAATAGATTGATCGAACTTCCATACGTTGCATATGAGATATTCGAGGGATAACGACAACTACCATCCCCAGCTTGTGAGGATGCGAGCGCCGCTTCTCGGGGTAACCAACACCGCCGATTGCTCGACGTAATTACCGCAGCCCTGACACAAAACAGACGGACCTAGCCGCGGGCACAGGGGCCGACTCCAACGGCAAACTGCCCCGCAATAGGCTACATTTCAATTGGGTGAACGATTCGGCCCGATCTGTCGGAACATTAACGAAGATGTATCAGGCGGGCGCTGGCCCCGTGGCCCTGCCCGCCGTCAGACGATAGCCTAACTACTTGTAGGGCGCAATGATAAATGACTTCGCACCGCAACGACACCGTGTGCACATGCTCGTATAAACAAAGTCCATTATAATTTGGCTTAATACAGACTTATGACGTTATAATTTGCATGCGCCGCTAATTAATTAACCGGCAAATGTCGGTATCGGCAGTGCGTGGAGAGTGCGTAGAATGCCGCGGGACGTTAAATAGTGTAGCTAGTATGTGCAGTGAATTACCATTATTCAACAAGACGTGATGTATTCGCACTAAACGCTGACTGTTGGAGGTACACGTGCTGATGATATAATTGTGAAATCGTCGCCTTCCTCATTATCCATGGGCGAAAATAAGTGAACAAGTCGTTATCATAAAATTACAAAACATCTCCAGCCATTCCACCCGCCCCTATCGATGTTCAGTAGACGTCCGTCATGCCACTTTCCCGTCTTTCTTCCCGTTTCGTTTCCTGCCCCAATTCCCTCCAGATTCGTCTTTTCCAAACCAACGTGGGAGAGACAACGGGAAGTCTAGATACATTTTTTTGTATGACACTTATTTTAATATGTGCCCCGCCACAGAGAACCGGGCCTTAAGCCGCTCAGGCCTGTATTCTACATGCGAACCAACGTAGCTGTTTATGTCATATCCAATAAATGTTGTGATTTTGACAGAAAATGCCCACCTTATAATATAATCTGTCAATGTCCGGTTCATTTTCAAATAATCCAAAGACTAATAACATACCTGTATTTACGAACCAATGGATTAAGAACAAATAATCCAAAGACTAATAACATACATGTATTTACGAACCAATGAATTAAGAACAAATAATCCAAACACTAATAACATACATGTATTTACGAACCAATGGATTAAGAACAAATAATCCAAAGACTAATAACATACCTGTATTTACGAACCAATGGATTAAGATACAATAAACAATATGAGTAAAAATATCCTCATTTCTCAAAATGTCACTTTTATGACATTTGCTTCAATGTTAGCTATAAATAAAAAGAAGATATTTAATCAAATAAGATATCATTTAAAGTTTATGATCTCTGGAATCCAATAAGGTTCAACACACTATTTTACAACTGCGTTTGCGACTTATTACCCACTTTACTCTGGCAAGTCACGTGTGTTCTTTTCCTGCTTTTATAATGTTTTGCAACATTATACTATATACGTTACGTTTATTGTTTTAACCAAAGAAGAAATCCTAGACAAATTGGCAATAAAATTGTGGTTTTTAATAAGTAATGTGAAATACGTGATATTCGTGTAACCCAACGTACTTATTTACCAAGATTGTCATCCAATGTAAAGTAACACAGTAACAGCTCTACAACGCCTGGACACAGCTGCATACAATAGTTGATTGAGAATGCAACTTTGTTCTGCTCGTGCTTCACTCGTCCTTCCAGACGGTTATCAGTTTTGTTTCTAAACATATATTTTTTACGGTGCTAACATATATATATATATATAATCTCATATAACTGGTTCCTTTCATTTGTAATAATTTATAAAACTAAAATAGATATACGACTGACCTTCAGTGTACGGCCCCGCCATAATACAGCCACCTCGCAATTAGGACTACCGTAGAACAGAACTAATTCATTTCTACAATAGGAAAGAACAGGACACTAGTTTCACTGTGACGTCCTTTGGGTGGCGTTGGTCGAGCCCCGAGGTATACCTCAATGTGAGGATCTACTGTGACGTCCTTCGAGTGACGTTGTTCGAGCCCCGAGGTATACCTCAATGTGAGGATCTACTGTGACGTCCTTCGAGTGACGTTGTTCGAGCCCCGAGGTATACCTCAATGTGAGGATCTACTATGACGTCCTTCGAGTGACGTTGTTCGAGCCCCGAGGTATACCTCAATGTGAGGATCTACTGTGACGTCCTTCGAGTGACGTTGTTCGAGCCCCGAGGTATACCTCAATGTGAGGATCTACTGTGACGTCCTTCGAGTGACGTTGTTCGAGCCCCGAGGTATACCTCAATGTGAGGATCTACTATGACGTCCTTCGAGTGACGTTGTTCGAGCCCCGAGGTATACCTCAATATGAGGATCTACTGTGACGTCCTTCGAGTGACATTGTTCGAGCCCCGAGGTTGACCTCAATACCAGAATCTACTGTGACGTCATTCTAGTCTCGTTGTTCGAGCCCCGATGTTGGCCTTAATATGAGGATCTACTTTGACGTCCTTCGAGTGTCGTTGGTCGAACCCCGATCTTGACCTCAATATGAGGATCTACTGTAATTAAGTTTACAATGATGTAGTGAGGTGAGACACTATTTCAGAAACTTCAACTGTGCTGCCAGGTATCCATGGTTTGCCGTTTGACTGACGTACCTTGTGTATTTGTGTTGCAGGTAAAGGTATGGTTCCAGAACAGACGGACGAAATACAAACGGATGAAGGCTGAGGAGAGCGACGGACACCCGGACTGCGGCCGTACGATATCCGTGGATACGATGAGTGAGGACGAAGACGACCCGGAACACGAGGAGGAGGAAGACGAGGACAATCACAGCGAGGAAGAGGGGAACACGGAGATGCAGACAGAACAAGAACAACAAGAACAACAAGAACAACAAGAACAACAAGAACAACAACCAAAGATGGTCAATTCGCCGCAGAAACCTCACAACTTGCACCATTTGAATCGGTGGCGAGTTGAAACCAACCAACTCGCATAGTCTCGGTCGAAGGTTCAGCACATTCACCCGCGAGAAACACTACGGTCGTGTCGAACCTAGACTCAAAGCACCAGTATGGTCAACGTAGGTTCAGAAGTATATGAAACAATATGTCCATGAAATGTAGTTTTGAACCTAGACTAGTAATCGTTCTTGTCGACGTAAATACATTTTTACGAGTCAACCTATATGATCGTAGCAGCACCGTGGTGTTTTGTACAGGTCAGTATCTCTGACCTGACAAGAGCGTTTTGAGCCAACGTTCAAACAACACACATCCGTAGTGATTTGAGCGTCCTACATCGACGCAGCTACATCTACACCGACAGCGACAGCGACTTATTGAAAGTGTAAGCAAACATGGAGAGGAGAAGCGGTAATTAATACCAGTTGGTTCATAATGTAATTATAATATAACATTACAAAAACATAGATACGTATGCTTTCTTGTACATAAATGTGTTAGCATTAAGAATGCGAACTGTGAATGTTATGACAACTGATATCACCAAGCTGCCCATAGTGTCGTTACAAACGATACACCTTCTCTGGAGCAGAGCATTACAATGGACTGTTATCTTGTACAAAGTTACAATTATACATGTGAATATGTGTTTTGAATAGTACGTGTTTTTCGCTCAAGATTGAGTATGTCTCGTTCACCTTGAGGTCCTTGTTAATATATATATTAATAGTTCGCTTTAATGTTACCGTTTGAAGTTATGTTATAAGTTGCATAATTATGACAAGTGCATACGTTTCTGTGAAATGTATGGTTGGGCGCCAGTGTGTTTGCTGGGGTGTGCGTGCGTGCGTACGTGCGTACGTGCGCGAGTGCCTGTGTGTGTGTGTGTGTGTGTGTGTGTGTGTGTGTGTGTGTGTGTGTGTGTGTGTGTGTGTGTGTGTGTGTGTGTGTGTGTGTGTGCGAGTGCTTTATTTTCGGCGTACGTGCATGTATTTCCGAGTGCGTGTGTGCGTGCGTGTGTGCGTGTGTGCGTGTGTGCGTGTGTGCGTGTGTGCGTGTGTGCGTGTGTGCGTGTGTGAGTGTGTGCGTGTGTGCATGCCATGTGTATATTGTTTGCTACTAGAGTGTTGTGTTGGGTATAACGTTTTGGTAGTCAGGGCACAATTCCTAATTGCATGAACGTTGTAATTTATTGAGATCAATGTTTGAAGTCATAGGATCATCTATTGTCAACAAATGTATTAACCTGGTTGCATGTCACATAATTATTCAATGATTTGCATATGCAGTTTCAATCAACAAAATTGTAGCAAGGAAGTCACATATTGAGTTACGATGTTGTACACAATTTTTGTATTGCTAAATCGGAGACGTTTTCGAAGCAATTGCCGTACTCCACAGTGCAACAGTTTACGTGCAAATTTCACAAAGTGCATTAAAGATAATCATTTTTAATTTATTAATGTAACCATGCAACTGGGTAAAAATTAGCGAATGGGCATATTGCGTGTATATACAATGACGTCAAGTGTATCAATCTATTTACGTGTGGTACGAATTATTGTACCAGCTCTACTAAAAATAAAAACATTACGTGATAAGACTAAGCTGAAATACGATGAATTTGTCGTTATAGCGAAACTTGTTGCAAAAAAATAAAATATTGTTTGCAAACAACACCAACGACACCACCACCACCATCATCGACAACAACAATACAACCACAACCACCACAAACAAAAACACCAACAAAAACAACACCACCACTACCACCACCAACAACAACAACATTACCACCACCGCCACCACCGCCACCACCACCAACAACACCAACAAAAACAGCAACACCAACACCACCAACAACACCACCAACAACACCACAACCAACAACAACACTACCACCACAACCACCACTAATAACAACATCAACAAAAACAACAACACCAACACTACCACTATCAACGACAACAACAACAACAACAACAACTAAAACACCATCACCAACACCACCACTAACAACATCAACACCAACACCACCATCACCAACAACAACACCAACACCACCACCAATAACAACAACAACAGCAAGAACAACAGCAAGAACAACAGCAACACCACCACCACCAACAACACCAACAACAACAACACCACCAACAACAACAACCACGACAACAACAGACAAGTGTGTAAAATATACCTACCTAATTACAGAACAAAAACGAGTATTGTTCCAAGTGAGAAAAACTTTGTGAATTTGCATATTGTTTGTTTGTTTGTGTGTGTGCGTGCGTGTGCGTGTGTGTATGTGTGAGTGTGTGTGCGTGTGCGAGTGTGTGTGTGTATGTGTGGGTGGGTGTGTGCGTGAATGTGTGCTTGTGTGTGTGCATGTGAGTGTGCTTGTGTGTGTGTGTGTGTGCGTGTGTGCGTGTGTGCGTGTGTGCGTGTGTGCATGTGTGTGCGTGTGTGTGTGGTTGGGTGTGTGTGTGTGTGTGTGCGTGTGTGTGCCTGTGTGAGTGTGTGTGTGCTTGTGTGCTTGTGTGTGAGCGTGTGTGTGAGTGTGTGTGCGTGTGTGCGTGTGTGCGTGTGTGCGTGTGTGCGTGTGTGCGTGTGTGCGCGTGTGTGCGTGTGTGTGGGTGTGTGTGCGCGCGCGTGTGTGTGTGTGTGTGTGTGTGTGTGTGTGTGTGTGTGTGTGTGTATCCGTGACAAAACTGTTGAAACACAAGTTACAACCATCAGAAAGGATCGTGGAATGAAACAAACTAAGTACCAAGATACAATACAATGAAAATAAATTGGAGATGGACAGGAGATGGACAGGACACATCTCCAGAATGAAAGATGAAAACGCAACGTATGTGACACCGTAGGTAGGAACATTCTTTATATGATGTAAGATACAAACAATTAATGTGTCTATGTAATGCTAACTTAAACCCGTCTACGGAGTGACACGCCGAGCGCTCACAAATAAAACGCCAGATTCAGATTTTCAGAGGAAACATAAAATGTACTACTAGCACAAACAGTACTTTAAATATTTCTGCCTTTTTGTAACGCAAACGAAATAACGGGAAGGGTAAATAACTCAAACAAAAACATTGTGCACATGTGTATCTGCCAACATTTGAATGTTATAATGTGGAAGAATGTTGGGCTTACCAAAGAACCTACATAACTATGTTTCCCCATTGGAACATCCCACTACACACCCTGAAGCTCATCGAAACCTCAAACTGCACCCTCTCCAGCGGTTTCCCCTTGAGGCTCACCAACAAATTCTAACTGCACCTAGATATTCATAATCCGACACCTAGAGATTTATATAATCTCGCCAATACGCCAGTTATGGTTTGCAACCTGCGTTTGCCAAGCTAAGCCAACAGTTGCGCCATCTATAGGGAAGTTGGTACACAATTCTACAGTTTCAGTTGATCTCCGATAGGTAGCAAAGGACTAAGACTGGTCGTTATCGTCGAGTCACAGTACGTAAATCTATAAAAAAAATCGTTTTTGAATCCATCGCCAATTGGTAGAACAGAGGCCTGTAGTACAAGAGAGCAAGTGAAAATAGAAACTAGCCTAACCCATCGCCTCGGAAGAGATAGACCCCTTCGCCTCGGAAGAGGTAGACCCCTTCTCCTCGGAAGAGGTAGACCCCTTCGCCTCGGAAGAGATAGGTGTCCAAGACTTGAAAGACAGCGTATTAATATATAAAAGCTGAAGTTCTGCGTAGTGTTCCACTGCGATAGTAGTAGTAAATTCACGCGTAATACGCTGAACAGTCATATTGCAGAGGGTACTACTCAAAAATAATACACAAAAATACATAAATAACCTGTAGTATAACATGTGCCCGTTATTGTATGCTGTATCTGTCTATAGAGGACATTTCTAAAAATCCCGAATAGCCTATGTTATTTGCATACCCATTGCCTGTCCGTAGCTGTAAGCTGACCTTGAGGCTTAACGGACACATTGTGCAATCTCGCCGGTGTCCACATTAGTTTATAACGACTTTTTAACGATTAACGTAATTTATTGTTTTTATAATAGTAATACGAGTCTTGCAACTACCCTTCGAACGGTTGCTCACACGTGGCGGTTAGAGCGACGGGTCCGACATGCCAAGTTGCTTAGGTTGATATATCTGTCTTCTGTAGAAAATCTTATATGCCCATACACACTGTTTCCGTTGATTATCCGGCCTATAAAATTTAGCATTCCAATAATCCGCTCGAGTGTCGCCATCTACCAGAGATCAAAGCGAAACAAAACCCGATCATTTTTGCGGCAATCTGCAGTTCACGCCGAGTGACGCACGCCCAGCGTCGGGGCGACATTCCACCTTTGGCGACGACTTCATGCGAGAACGGCGATATTAACTCGAGCCCGCAATTATAATTTTCATCACGTGATAAATAATAATAATAATAATACAAATAATTACTGCTTTATTCGCCGACTCCGTACAACATACAAGTACATTATCATGGTTCTATAATTGTGTTGTAAACAATAGTTACAATGTACAGAATGAAATATCACCCGTCAACAAAATGTATATAGAGGGAATGGAACCAGTGCTTCCATATTCTAGACTTGTATTTCACGTCACTGTTAATAATGCTACAGATCAATTTTTTTTTATGACAGTGTCCAGCGTCATCGACGAAAAATTACTTATAGCATAAATTATGAAGTGTAAGCTATATAACATAAGGCCCATCAAAAAAATACACTGACGTCGGAACGTGAGGAATACTCCACATGAGGCCTACCAAAAACCTAAAATTGCATCCCTTTGAGACTCAAAAAATATCCTGTTGCACCCCCCTTTATAGGTGCTCAATCATTTCGATTTTTGTGCTCCTCACGTGTCAGACTAATTTCACGAAACATAAACGTATCAATTATTCATTATTGATATACTGGTTCATTTGTACGTATGCTTTACTTCGTTTTAGTGAAATTAACAGACAAACAATAAAATGATTTTCGGTTAGTCCTAACGGAATATCAAGACACATATCTGAACTTGGATGTGGTCTGAGATAGACTTCTCGTTTAATAGTCAAGGGAATATGCGGCGACATCGGCCTTTGACCCCACCTTTCGGTGCCTGGATTCAGTCAACATTGCGTATTTACGAGTCGCCATCCATTTTTCATAGCTCGATAATTTTATCTGCGACGAAGGGACGCCCGACCGACTCGGCTAAAAAGAGAGTGAAAGCGGAAAGACAAAGAGAGTATCCGCGTACAAAGGTGTATATTGAAAAGGTTATGGATTTGTGAAACCGAACGAAAGAAACGGCTGGCGTGAAAAGTGATGCAGCATTCGCCAAGTTCTTCTGGACAGGTTAGTAATATTGAATTTATCAGCAAGCACACCACACACACGACTGTGTGTTCAATAGATGAAACAGCCAAAACAAAGCCGTCATCGTCCGCCATCTTAATACCATCTTCGATCGACGTTCCGCGACGTTCCATCGCACGTGAATATATATTATTGTATATATTATGACTTTATATTGATGGAAATGTTATATTATACGAATAGTTAACTATGTGCGAAGTATCAGTCTCATGCGAAGCACACACCGAATGGTAGATGAACTTAAAAATCCGCTCCATTGACGTTCCGCGACGTTTCATCGCAAATTAATAATACAGTAATGTAGATATTATGCCTTCTTATTTAATGACATGTCATATTATATTAATATTTAACTATGTATAATATAATACAACTGTAGCACCCACTGGACATTCACACTTTACCCTCAATCACTGACTGACACTGGCTGGAAATTTGAGACTAATAAAATAATCGAATGCCTAAAATAATTGCCTGGATCTAACTAGTATAAGTACTAGCTTTTTTGGATGTCTTGACTTGAGTCACTGGCTGCTTGTACTGTGCACTTTAAAAATAACACTTCTTTACTGTTTTCCATGTGTGATGTAATACATTGAATGCTGATTGTAATCAAATTTAAATTTAATAATCTTGTATTATGTAAATTTAAAGAGTAGTAATAATTTATGATTTCTGTAGAGAATACTAAACATTTATATGTATATTGTGACCGTAATAGCCTACATATGTTACCAGGGGGTAAACGCCCAAAACTGCATGTAGTATGTATAGAAGTATGTATATAAAGAAAAGTATATAAGTTACATCTCTGAAAAGTGTGGAATATGTATACACATTGATAGAGATCTTCTAGACCTCTGTGCTAACCTTAGTTTGATAGGGAGCAAGAAAACAAGTACACCGGGTGCATGAACATAGGAGGAAAATTTATTTTATTATTTCTGAAAGTTATTTAAATAGCCTGGATATTATTTTGATGTGTTATACTACGCTGTCCATTTTGAGGGGTAATAGTACTACTAAAAAGTTTCAAATTAAATTTTTTTTGGCCATTCCACTTATTCAGTTTCACCACAAATATATGCAAATGACGTCCACACCAATCCAGCCACCACAGACAACAACCGCTGCATTGGCTCTACCGAGTATCAGTGGTCGCAGTAAAACTGTCAGGTATTCAGTCTCTTCCCGAGGCTGGGTGCAGCTCTGAACCATTACAACCAATGTCAGTTTAAGTAATGGTATTAATGTACTGTTATTTCCTTTTTTTTTTACCAGTCTAATGTGTGTACAATTATTCCATCTTTGTATGATAGGGTGGTTATGAAACTGTCAACTACATAGCACATTTCATTTGCAGTTCATTTTTTCAACTTAATTTTCTTGATATTTCATTTGGAATGTTTGTATTGCAAACATAAATGTGTATATACACTGTACAATGCAAGTAAATATACGTGACACAATATAGCCAAGCCTCAATGATTGTCATTTCATAATAATTATGTTTATGCTGGCGCACAGATCTGCTAAAGGCTGCAACTGCTTCAATGTTAATGTTACGTCACATGACGTTTTATCTCTATAATCACCTGCTGGCTTGCATAGCACAATATACTTATGTTCAGTTACTGATTTGTATCTTTGAATGTATATTTTAGTGTGTGTGTGTGTGTGTGTTCAGAAATCAAAATAACTTAATTTGACCTGTTTAAACACACGATGTGTGGAATTATTTTAATAATACGTAAGGTTGGGGAAACTCTTAATAAGATATATGCTGTAATGTCACTAGTACTATCAGTGAAAAATGGCAAAACTTGTTATATTTTTTGATTAAATTACTTTGTGACTTTATTTCCTGTGACCTTCTTTCCAGCCCACCTATGTTCTACCTGCACTTACAGTTAGTTAACTATGCTGGCAATTGGATGGTGCACAATCCAAATTGTTTCACCTTATTGGCTATGACACTTGTAAATTGTCTATTTGTTTGTTATATACTATAATTTTACAATATATACAATAATAACTTTGCCACTCTCATATCATTTATTGTAATTTTTTCACAACTGGGCAAATGACCTTTTCACACTTGAGTGCTGGGCAAATGACCATTGGGCAAATTATCGTGCAAAATATGTTTACCTATTAATGAAATTAAAACGTTTACAAGTTACACACCACATGTACGCACACATATATATTTACATCTACATGCATATATAATATGATATAATATTATATATATTTACGTGTAGTAGTGCTGTCAAATCATGTTCACCTTCACAAATAATCTGACTCATTCCATATTCCAATTCATGACTTTGTTTGACAGCTTCAACACAAAGGCGTGAACTACCTCAACACCACTGCAGCCATCACATATGACAAGATCTGTGGTGGCTCTATCGAGCATCAGCGGTCATAGCAAAGGCAGCTCACTGTCGGGTGTCCAGTCACTTCCCAAGGCTGGATGCAGCTCAGGACAGTAAGTAAACGTAAGTATTAATTGCTGCTGGTGTGCAAACGTGATATATATATACATAAATCATATGCAAACATATGTGTTTGGTTATTTTTACAATTATGTTTTATTCTGACCAATCTTATTTGGGTACAGTTACATCATCTTTGAAAATGTTTCAATAGCACCCCCCCCCCCCCCCCCATCTTCCAATATCACCACTCCAACCGAGTTATAGCGGCTCGGTAGCGACAAAATTTAGACTACACCATTTGGTTCGGCCGCCGGTGGAGGTTTTTGTGCCCCCCAGACTCGATTTCTGGATCCACCACTGTATGTGATAGTTTTGGTTGTCTGCATTAGGATTTTGCAGTAATGGGTGTCCTCGTTAAATTGCATATTGTTGTTAGAAATGCATGTGAATTAAAGTGAAGACAATGTAAATTAAAAACATTTTATTGAAACTATTTGATGAGATCATTTCTACAAAATTATGAAAAGCATAATACAACTACAAATACAATCATTGCACTTGATGTGTATAATGTAATAATGTTTAATATCACATACACATAAAATGCAAAGCAACAATAGAAAAAAAAATTAGGAAGAGGTTGAAAAAATGTCAGGTACATATAACAAAACCAACAGTTACTTTTATCACAATTCTTTGTTACAAAAAAACAACACTAGTACATGTGATATCAAATGCTAGTTGTATGTTTACAACTCACAAAATTAGTGACTAAACAATTATGTGTATTTAACAACAAATTTTAATATTTAATGCCCATAAAATGTAAACCAATGAGAACAAATTACTTAGGAAGATGTTTAGTTGAACAAATTTAATAAGTACCTATCAAATAAAAATAACTATATTATGATTTTTTGTTAAAAAACCCATCAATAGGATATAAAATTTAAAACTGTTGTAGTTTGTGCAATGCTTGGTTTGTTTACAACTCGCAAAAAATATTGACTAGACTAGACAGGGTCATCGCCATGTGACTGAGAATTACATGTACAATCGCTACATTTCTCCAGTTTACTCAGCTGTATGAAGAGTACCGGCTACAGACGGTGGATATTTTTTTATGAATAATCTTCGCATATTAATTTCAATGTGGCTGAATTCTTCCACATAAATCAAGATGGCGTTTTCGATTTAACATGTCTGCCAGGGATTAAAGTTTAAAGTGCTTTGAGTAATCCTGAGGACTGGATACTACACCATATCAGAACTAAACTTTCTCAAGTGTTGTTTAATTATCATGCAAAATGAAAATTAATGTAAATTATTTGTGAAAATATAAAACAGTGATAAAAAGAATAATTTAGAAAAAAAGATACATGGCATGAAAAACATATAACAGTCCTCGTGATACATAGAGAATTTAAACAAGTAAAATGCTGCTGTCAGTGTATCAACAGATTGTTGTTGAAAAATGTGAAAAGGCGTTCAGTACTATTACTTCATCATAAATATAAAGCGCCTCATACTGAGTTTGTTGCGTCACGGGGCGATTTTGTGTAATTTACTTAACAGTATCTTTGGTGTTGCGTTATTTTATTTAGTACAACATGTTTTATGAGTATTGTAACATAATGTTGTGTCGTATTGTAACTTGTAACATTATGAAATTTGTGTGATTTGGGGCTTTTATGGTGAATGTATGTACAATCCAACTGAAAAGTTGCAAATAATAATAAATTTATTCTTATTCTTATAAACTTGTGCCTGGTGTATGTTGCAAGAACTCAGCTGGCTGCCACTGACTATCAGCAACACAAAAACAATGAAACCCTACCATTGTAACAATTCTGGATAATTAATGTATTTTTCATGGACACTGCTAAAAGTTATAGTTGAATTGAATACAAATACCTTGTATTATTGACTTTTGATAAACGTGTCATCACATATAACAAATATCATACATGTCAGAGCCATCCTAATTGTCACTTTTTCTCCGGTATAGGTAGATGCAGACGTACAGCAAAAAGTCAGGAAGCTGGTATGCAGTGCCATCAAAGACAGCGAAAACATACAGTGATGTCATCGATATCTAAACCGATGCAGTTCACCGAAGAATGCTCGACACTGAACCTGTTTGACAGCATCGAAAGTTGTTGCCATATCTGCAGACCCTGGCACCCACCGTTCCATCACCAACTGCAGAGCTAGTCAAGCGTCACCACATTCTTATGTCGAGCAACCTGCAGTCAACATTGGTTTCCAGTCAGTCATGCTAACTGACTGACCTGGAAGCCAGTGTACACCCCATCAGCACTGGGGAATCTGTCACGGATTCAACACGACGCAATTGGGATCACTCAGTGGACATTCATATGACAAACTGTTATTATGCAGCATGTTGCATGGCTGTAGAATCTTGTCCGAGATCCTGGACAAATACAACTGCCCAGTATGCCATATTAACTTGGAGAGCTAGTGGTACTAAGCACATTAGTCCAATCTCCTGTAAAAAAAAGCATATATTCAGTAAACAAAAACATACATCATAGTAGTGTTGGGAGTAAATAATTATGATGTGTTCATTGTCATAATCGGTATATAATAATGTTTCGTGTATGACCTGCAGCATTTCACAAGAAAAAAGGCAGCAAGAAATGTTCTACTACAGCTGCATCTATACATGTTGATATCTTAGGAACAGTCAGTGTTTACCAGGGTTGTTTTTGCGCCGGGAATTTAAAAGTGTTCAATTTCATTACAGTGACGCCCGATCTTAGTCAATATTATAGACTGATTTGAATTCTGCTAATCACTAAAGCATCAGTAAAGCACATTTATATTTTTTGTTTTGTTTTCACTATACAAATTCGTGTCAGTGTCTGCCATGTGTAACTACTATACATATTCATGTTTGACATTTTAAACCTGAGGTTGAATGGTCAAGGTGAATGTTGGAAATGACAGAATGAGGTGTTATTGTGATGCTAACAATATATTTTCCTCGTCAAGTATTCAAAGGTTCATAATATGTATGTCTACCTTCTTCAAGAATGACTAATTTATTTTATAAAAACTTATTTCAGAGTCATCGCCATATGCTAAATACTGTTTAAAGGTGTATTAATATGTCTGTGTTGATACACTTGTGGGTATAATATAAAAGTGCAGAAGTCAATCTAGTTTTCTATGCCCAATATGTTATTATTAAAATGTGTATGAAAACAAATGTGGTATATTTAAATGTGCACATTAAAATTTGTTGATAACTTATACGTGGTTGATTGTTATAAATTTGAAATTACCTGGATTGATCAAATGTGGGCCTGCCGCAGACTATGTATCATCCCTGTGTCTGCCTGGCCCGGGTGACCGCCTCTAGCCCCTCCTCTCATTCTCATTCATGGGTTGCAGTGTGGTCTCTAGCAAGATCATAATTCAAGTTACATATATTATTATGTATTCATATATTGCTGTGGTGAGAATATATACATATATTGGTAAATACATAAGAATAGCCGGCATATGTCAGTTGAAAGGTATCACAGGATACCAATTAATGCATTACATACACTATAGCCAGGCATCAAGGACCACAATGGAGACAAGTGCGTGCATTTTCTTGTGTAATCCTTATATATGTACTCTAGATGTATTGATATTTCATGTATTTACACGTTTTTATATTGAATAAAATCATCACCATCATGCTTGTCATATAAAAATCTATATTATTTTGCATAAAATACAATGCAAATCAACAATATTCTGCAGTAATAGTATCAAAAATATGAGTCACAAAAAATGTTTTAATAATTACGATCACCAACATAATACTCGTGTTTGACGTTCTGTTGCACGAAATTACGGATTCTCGTTGAATTAATACACGGCTACGCGTTCTTGTTGCTAACTGCGATAGTGTAATACGTACCTTCGTACAACCACTTTGGAATTATAATCTTCATCTTCATACGTTAAAGCACGTATGTTTGTTATTGTTTTCGAATGCCTGGGATGCCGATCTCGCGTAAACCACATGACCGAAGTGGCGCAGTAGGCAGACAGCGCATTTTTGTTTATTAAACCGACTGTGCGCACTAATTAAACTATTCACACATTACACATCTGGACATAAAAGAACCGGATTGGCGATGGGCAAACGAAGTGTTTGAGCACCTTTAAGGTTCTCCAAAACATACAACTGTACCCACTAGACTCTAAAAAAATCCCTCCAATTCCACCCCTCTCCCTTGAAATGAAGCTCACCAGTCACACAAACTGCAGTTGCCTTGACACTCACCAAAACAACAAAATGCACTCTTTCCACAAATACTGGGGGCTAATTCTATATCGAGCCCCCACCGCAACCCTCAGGTTCCAACGCCTTAGAAAAAATATGTGGTAGGTTTCTAATGTAAACGTAATGACTGTTTGTTTCAGTTATTAATATTATTGCATGCAGGAACACACCGGGGTGTAGGGTAAGGAGGGTAAGGGATAGTACCTCACGGTAGGGTAAGGAGGGTAAGGGATAGTACCTCACCGTAGGGTAAGGAGGGTAAGGGATAGTACCTCACGGTAGGGTAAGGAGGGTAAGGGATAGTACCTCACGGTAGGGTAAGGAGGGTAAGGGATAGTACCTCACGGTAGGGTAAGGAGGGTAAGGGATAGTACCTCACGGTAGGGTAAGGAGGGTAAGGGATAGTACCTCACGGTAGGGTAAGGAGGGTAAGGGATAGTACCTCACGGTGAATGGCAGCCACGTCCCACATAGAACGGTCAGGATCCTATTTGGTTCCCCCTCCTTGTCTAGCTCACATATGGCTCCTAGTGTATGCATGTGTACTGCAGCGCCATACCCCGGGCAACGGCTTTGGCTGGCCGGCCAAACTATGTGAGGGCCTTTCCGAAGGGCTGCCCCCCCCCTGTTAGTACACATCTGTCGGCGGAGTAGGCGGATGAATCTCCAGAGGTCAACGGCTACGAAGGCGGGAGATGGAAAGGCCTGGTGTCGGGCCAAGGGCGCATCAGGGATTTAGAATGATAAGCGGCCAGAACCTCCAGAAAGCAATGGCAAACTACTGGAATGTACACTGCCAAAAACCCAGATGAAATCATGATTGCAAAGAGAATCGATATGGGACTTGATGGTGAGTCCCCCAAGCCAGAAAAGTCCCTAATGGCTATTGTGGAAGAGCCAGAAGCAACAGGGAGTACTACTCAAGCTGATGAAGGCAATTTGCTCGACTGGGCGGAGAAGGGAAAGTTTGGTGGATGGATAAAAAACAAAACGAGAATAGCAACTTGGAATGTCCGCAGCATGGCGGCTGGAAAAATGGACAATGTTATAGAAGAAGCGAAACAAAACAATATAAGTGTCCTAGGAATAGCAGAACACAGATGGGCGGGACAAGGTCATTTTACACCACACACAGGAGGAAAATTCATATACTCCGGACGGACAAAGGCAGGACAAGGAGGCGTAGCAATATATCTGAGTAAACAAATAGCAAATACAGTACTTGGATACAAAATGACAGAATTCTGAGCATAAGGTTACAAGGAAAAGTGAAGAATATCAAAAATAATACAAGTCTATGCGCCGACATCAACAGCAGATGAGGAAGAAATAGAAGCTTTTTATACTAATTTGCAAGGTGAAATAGACGAATCCAAGAAATCGGACATCACCATTGTCTTGGGTGATTTTAACGCCAAAGTAGGACAAAGACAAGACGAGATAGAACGAGGAACAATCGGGAAATTTGGATTAGGAGAGAGAAACGAAAGGGGAGAACGACTTGTTGAGTTCGCCATCGCTAATAACCTCACAATCGTAAATACCAATTTCTCAAATCACCCTAGAAGAATCTACACGTGGACATCGCCAGATGGAAAGACTAGAAATCAGATAGTCTACATCATGATACAAAAGAGATGGATATCAGCAATAAGAGGTGCAAGAACACTACCAGGAGCAGACTGTGGATCGGATCATGAACTACTGAGATGAGGTGAAACTTAAGTTGAAAGTGAAAAAAAGAGTGACAACAACACAGAGATATGATGTAAAAAATTTGACAGACGAATACACAGTATCTGTGAAGAATCGATTTTCAACTTTACTGACAATGACAGAAGAGAAAGAACCAGAAGAAATTGCAAATGATATCAAGACAATTTTCCGAGAAGAAGCGGAGAAACACCTACGGAAGAGAGAGAGAGGAAACACCAACCCTGGATCAGTATAGAGACCTTAAAGAAAATAGCAGAAAGGAAAGAGCTTAAGAAACGCAAAAACGAGGAATCAATCAGATTAAGGTATAATGAGATGAACAAATTAATAAAAAAAACTCTGCAAATGGGACAAACAAAAGTATATAGAAGACAAGTCTAAGAAAATAGAGGACTGTATGGCAGAAAACCGAAACCAAGAAATGTGTAAAGAAATAAAGAACATGACAGATACATTCCAGCCCAGACTCAGTGTCATCAAAGATAAAAATGGGAAAACTCTGACTGATGCAGAAGACATAGCCAAAAGATGGAAAGAATATTGTGAAAATATGTACGCACGAGATGAAGAC
>OZ023206.1:3171740-3179240 GCA_963995525.1 Escarpia spicata | reverse complement strand
TGTAGGGAGGGATCACAAGAATATATATATACATATATATATATATATATATGTATATATATATTCTTGTGAGCCCTCATGATCGTAAATGTAATATATATATATATATATATATATATATATATATATATATATATATATAGATGTATATGATCGTGCGTGTGTGCGTGTGTGTGTACGGTGTGTTCGTGTGCTTCGTGTGTGTTACGTGTGTGTTACGTGTGTGCTACGTGTGTGCTGCGTGCGTGCTACGTGGGTGCTACGTGTGCGCTACGTGTGCGCTACGTGTGCGCTACGTGTGCGCTACGTGTGCGCTACGTGTGCGCTACGTGTGCGTTACGTGTGTGCTACGTGTGCGATACGTGTGCGTTACGTGTGTGCTACGTGTGTGCTACGTATGGGCTACGTTTGTGCTATGTGTAGGTGTGTGGAAGGTGTTTCCTCCACGACGGTTTCCATCTCAAGCGCCAAGCATTCGGTGGTTCATCTATAAATCTTCGGAAGAAGCATAATGACTTTAAGTTTTCAAGAGCCCAGTTGATGAAGGTTTTTCTTACCGGTTTTAGGGTTTACACTGGACATTACGCTTCTTGTTCAGCAATTGTTGCGAAGTCCGCCGATCAGTTGGGGATATTTTATGAAACTTGTAACGATCGTAGAAAACAGGTGCAGAGTTGCGAAAAACTGATTGCATCACAATTTTCCTGAAAGACATTCCGTTTGTGGAGCTCAGTGGTGCAGTGCTTAGAGCTTCGGACTCTCGATCGAGATAACCTGGGTTTGAATCCTGTGCTGCGGTGTCGAACCTTGGGCAAGTTCGTTCACTATACATTGCTTCAGTTCACTCAGCTGTATGAATGGGTACCTGACTATAGACAATGGTGGATATTTGTGAACAAATAGTCTTCGCGCATTAATTGCAGCGTGGCTGGATGATTTCCAGAGAAGTCGAGATGGTGAGCGATTGAACACGTTTGCCAGGGAGTAAAGTGTAAAGCGCTTTGATCAGTCCTGAGGACTGGATATTGCGCTTTATATGAAATTACCTTTACTTTGTTTTTAGCTTTTTAGTGGTGCTAAGACCACACGAATTGATGAAACTTTGACGGTCGCAAAAACGATTACCAATTCACAATCGTCGATGTGACGGCCAACACCAAAACGAAGAGAAAGTGATCCAAGAAATTGTTGTTCCGCGCAGTGGGACGGATCGGACGGTCGTCTTTGTCGATTACCTCTTGTGGATGACTTTCAGTGTGCATCGCACTCAATGCCGCGTAACCAAATATATTGTTATCTAAGTAGGTATGCCAGTGGTTGGTATATGTCTGTATCTGTGAAGATATTCGTCATTCAGGTGAAATACATAATACATAAATAAATAGTTATATATATATGATGTCCTAAACACGCATCCCTGTACGGAGTGGACCCGGTTTGACAGTTTCCATCGTCGTCAGTTGTTTTCTTATACACATCTGTATAAGACAACATCAGTGAATCTCGAACAACTAACAAAAGACGGTAGCCTCTGTTATTATTGGCTTATTCAACGCAGCTCCACACTACCACTTCTATTACGGGACGGAGGTCACGTGACCGAAGCCAACGGCACACCTAAGGCTAAGCCAGAACATTGTTGAAGCGGGCGGACCATGCGAACCTGACTCAAGTTGTTGTGGATATAAATATAAAAATGAACATTAACACAAACACAAACTCACACAAAAACTCACACAAAAAACATGCAAACGCGATCACATTCGCGCGCGCGCACACGCACACACACACAAACACACACACACACACACACACACACACAAAATAATATCTGCTATTTCAACATTCCCGCGTACTGTCGTGAATTTAAGCA
This sequence comes from Escarpia spicata, assembly GCA_963995525.1. Taxonomy (NCBI): domain Eukaryota; kingdom Metazoa; phylum Annelida; class Polychaeta; order Sabellida; family Siboglinidae; genus Escarpia; species Escarpia spicata. Next base: position 3,177,367 of record OZ023206.1, on the reverse strand, counting down.
CTTTGTCTTACGTTTTTGTCATACAGAACAACACATGGGTCAGAATGGAAACACATGTACGATAGCATGTCCGAACGTTCCAAATGTCCGGCTTCCATGTTTTGTTGGTTTGACGGACGTTTAGTTAGGCAATTTACCTATTGTTCAATCGAGAAAGGCAAGCAAAACAAAACATTGTTGGCGTTTACAGTGTGACAGCAACGCGCAGAATTAACACGTGACCTGTTGCCTAACAAAACCTCCGTCAAGACATCAGAAAATGCGTGGTGGGTTTGCACATTCCGTCGTATATTTTGCTGAAATTCTGGTTACGAAAGTGTTTCTTTATGACAAAAACATAAGGCAACGTTTTCTAAAGTGATAAATATATGCGGGAATGTTTGAATTGTGAGATGTCATGCAGCAATAGTAATATAATTCACGTATATAACCGTTGTCAATATTGTTGACAAAGGCAAAGTGTGAGGGAAGTCGCGCGCAGAATTAGGTATGATATATGTTGATGTGATTGAGTCTAAAATAAAGAGTCTCTATTGACTGATTAATTGAATTATCTATTGATTTACGTAAACTGGAACTGATTGAAAAGTGCTTGTGCTGGCGTGAACTTGCAAACGGGAGTAAATGTGTTTTTCAATCACAAAACATAAGTTAGTAGATTAAGTACAATGTTTCGAACATGCATTTGGCTACAAATGGCATAGCAAAAAGGATCAATAACACACACACACACACACACACACACACACACACACACACACACACACACACACACACACACACACACACACACACACACACACACACACACACACACACACACACACACACACACACACACACACACACACACACACACACACACACACACACACACACACACACACACACACACACACACACACACACACACTCTCTCTCTCTCTCTCTCTCTCTCTCTCTCTCTCTCCCTCTCTCTCTTTCTCATTATTTCTTACTTGGTGATTTCATATTTATTTTTAGTGTACAAACCTACATCATATATTTTTTAATGCTGATCCTTATAATCCATTTGTGTGTACACAGTATTACGGTAAGATCTAGAGCATACGTTATTTTCTTAATAGCACATGACGTGGTGATCTTCCGGGTGATGAACCCCATCATGATTGTGAGCATTCTTGGACTGAGTGTGCATCCCTTCCTCAACTAAATTCAGAACTCAGCCGACACCCTACTTTTGCCAATTTCCGGTTACTCTTTGTTCTGAATATATATATCTATCAATTCATCCACCCATTCTTCCTATGAAAGTAAAAACCAATATTATACACTTAACCAACACTATACATCTTAAATGATCATATTGTTTAAAACTATTCGATACACCGTATACAATCTTCTCCGGTAATAAGTCCTCAGTGATTATATATTTTTATTGAGCTATTTTAGTTTGGCCTCAAATAGGAAGGGGTTCTAACTAGCCCAGTTTTGTCTACACCTTTCCAAAAACTAACACCCGTGGTCGAAACGCGTGCCCGCTCATATAGAATGGTTCTCTCCCCGAGATCATGTGGTCGTTCTGCATCTTGAGAAAGAATCCTTCTTCAGTGGGTGCTGCTAACATTATGACCGAGGGATCGTTTTCTTTATATTTACAAACGTCGCGTTCGCAGTTTCGTTAGCCGCATGGCTGCCCGTTTGTCTTCCACGTGTCGACGAACATAGTTAATTGTGCAAGTTGCTCACAACTGCTGGATGCTGCGTTAAACACATAATTTGTCGGTCCACCGGTGACTGGGAGTTAAACACGAGGTATTTATTGGCCTCTACTTTCTGGTGAAAAACATTTTTTGTTAAACCTATTTTGTATTTATTGATGCGTGATCAACGCGCCTGGCGTCTTTTTGTACCGTTCGATCATCGTAAATACTTAACTCAAAAACTACTTCTCAAACAATCTATCATACTATCTTTTATTAACTAATTACATTTGCGACGACACATGGATCGGGTCAACCGTGGTCCGTTGTTTTGTTTGACGTCACCGTAATTACTATAGGCCGGGTAATTACCATAGCTAGGCCCAGTGGGCCATGGGGCGGAAGGTGTCATTTCGTTTTTGTAGGGTAATGTTTGGGTTAGGGTTATGGTTAGGGCCGTGTTATTTGGTAAATACACATACGTCGTGTACAAAATAAATCACACGTCTAGCGGGTTAACTGCTGTTTAGGAAAGATATAATCAGAAGAAAATGATATGGACTTGCTTTATACATTAACCATTCTATTCATGCTGATGCTGATAAACTAAATAACTATAAAGAAAAGTTGACTGACGCAATATTGGTAAAGAAAATGCATCGTTAATTAACTCATGAGTTTCATTTCCTATTGACATTTGAACTATCTAACGCTACTCTGACAAATTCCTTTTGTAATAATTTTGTGTTCAAAATTTAAGTTAATTTAAATGTTATTTTCTTTAGGCATTAGTCTCCCAATTTGTTTTATGTACGGCATCTTTAAAAAGTGGGAGTATGGTGGGCGCCAAAATACATCAGGGGAACGAATGTGCATCTTTAAAAAATGGGAGTATGGTGGGCGCCAAAATACATCAGGGGAACTAAAGTGCATCTTTAAAAAGTGGGAGTATGGTGGGCGCCAAAATACATTAGGGGAACGAATGTGCATCTTAAAAAAGTGGGAGTGTGGTGGGCGCCAAAATACATCAGGGGGACAAATGTGCATCTTTAAAAAGTGGGAGTATGGTGGGCGCCAAAATACATCAGGGGAACGAATGTGCATCTTTAAAAAGAGGGAGTGTGGTGGGCGCCAAAATACATCAGGGGGACAAATGTGCATCTTTAAAAAGTGGGAGTATGGTGGGCGCCAAAATACATCAGGGGAACGAATGTGCATCTTTAAAAAGTGGGAGTATGGTGGGCGCCAAAATACATCAGGGGAACAAATGTGCATCTTTAAAAAGTGGGAGTATGGTGGGCGCCAAAATACATCAGGGGAACGAATGTGATAGCTGTCTTGGTCGCTTGGAGGCGCCGCTGTGCTTGTCACCGATGGCATGCATCGTCTTCTGCGTATTTATTACATGGGTTCGTAACTAACGTTTAATACATGTGATGCAACAAAACAGTAATTTACCACATAAGACACCATTTATTAGGTAGATAGTGTCGAATGTAACTATTTTTGATTGTCTAAGATATGCTGTATACTATATCTAAACATTTAAAACAGAGAAAATAAATAAACCAGTGTCAGCTATTTTACAAATAGAGTTCAACAAATAGCTCAACAAATAGTGCTTTCAGTGAAATATTATTATTTTCGAAAGATAAAAACAAATATGGAATCCCCTATTTCTGTCGAGTCGCGTACATAAAAGTGTCACTGACAAGATCTTATGCATTAAATGTGTAAACAACAGTAGGCCGCATGATAATGTTCCTGTCTTAAGACTAAAATGGACACTTTCCCTATCATCTATCTATCTATCTACCTATCTATCTATCTATCTATCTATCTATCTATCTATCTATATATCTATCTATCTATCTATCTATCTATCTATCTATATATATATATATATATATATATATATATATATATATATATATATATATATATATATATATATATCTACCTATCTGTCTATCTGTCTATCCATCTATCCATCTATCCGTCTATCCGTCTATCCGTCTCTCCGTCTATCCGTCTGTCCGTCTGTCCGTCTGTCTGTCTGTCTATCTATCTATCTATCTATCTATCTATCTATCTATATATCTATATATAGTTTTATATTCACCGGGTTGTGGGACGTTCTGTAAGCCCGCTACTCACGTTGTGGGACGTTGGCCAACATTGTGGGACGTTGAAAACGTCCCACAACCCATGTTGCGTTGTGCGACGCCCATTTGACTCTAAATAGATGTATGCTAATTTCTACGTAATACAATCCCACAGCACTGTGGGATTGTTTGGTTCGCATTAGCTAATGTAGATGGCGCTACCATCGATTGTAATCGTCGACTGGAAACGAGTTGGCGCCGTTCGTAGCCGCTACACCCACAGAAGGGTCGAAGGACAAAGGTGACCCTTCGCTCGGGACTCGGGAGGCATTACGCGGGAAAATGGAAAGATGGCGACAAAAAGCCGGCGGACAGGAATGGTAAGCATACATGTCGTTTAACAGTATTTGTTTAATGATTACATATGTGAATAATTGCAGTCTTGCCCGAAGAATTTATATTAAGAAAAGTTTGCAGTCATTAGGTTAGACTAGTTGGTAAATCTGTTTGAACTATTGCAGCAGCCTCAGCAAATATATTGAACGCTAGCAACATTAACGTTTTAATTAATTGACTGTCAGTTTTTGTCATGCAAAGCTTAACGAGATTTGCGCAACAAGTCGCTATTTTAAATCATTCACAAGCATTTAATCGATATTAGGCAAACATATGTAGTTATATAGTTTACATGCGAGAATGACGTTGTTAAAATTATTTTAAACGGCTATAAATAATATAATATATAGTGCAATCATAAACTAATAGATTGCCAAACTAATTTACGTTGCTTAAACGACATTCGTAGCTCTTGTTTTTGTGCAAAATCCAGAGGAAGTGTTGGGTCTGTGGGCCTTTTTGCCAACAACGGGATTTACATGCGACATTTCTGTTGAATGAATGTGAAACCTGACCACAGATTTGTAAACATCTTGTGACTTGTCAATGATTAATCATTTCCCTGTACTGCCGCCTGGGTTACTTGTGAGACCAACATGTTTAGGTAAAATTCCACTGCATCTGCGCGCTACCGAAGTACAAAGTCTAAGACATGAAACAACACATTATAGCAATAGTTGTCAAAATTGTGGCTTCTACATTCCGAATTTTATCAGACGCCCTGCCCTACTTTACACCCACTGGCACTGCCCTTTGAAAGCTAAAATAGATGGCAACCACGCGAACAACATCATTTTATTAAGACTTTAAGTACTCTGATTAATCAGTGTTTTTATTATTAAGTACTCTGCTTTATCATGTCATTACATGGAATTTTACTATACACAAGTTTATTTATATAACTAGGACGTTGCCTTATTAACTTTTACTTTTCGAACAGTAATTTATTTAGCTCTCTAAATGCGATTGTATGTGTTTTAGATTGATGCCAACATGGTAGGCCTAAACATCTGTGAACAAGGCATTAGCCCCGAATTTGCATGGTGTCTAAATAAATAAATTATTATTATTATTAAAACAAAGAATGGTGAGTCAAGTTAAAAAAAACATGTCACTTGGGTTTGTAGTGTCCTTGTTTTTAATTGAACTTTATCATGTTTATATTTGCCATATTGGTGCAACCTGCTGCATATATTGTTGGTGTCTACTAAGCAATGGTGGCTCTCATTGACACGTTTCTTTGACAGCATTGTGAACATTAAGACAATGTATGTTTACATGCATCTCTTACTCGGTTTATGAATTTGTCATTATTTAGATAACACTGACAATGATGGCATCTCTCCAACCAAAATTAATACGAAGGAAACACGGTTAGCATGTTTTTCTGAGACTATTGAAGCGTTGTAATATACTAATCCAGGTGTTCGAAGTGTTTATTTGA
>OZ023206.1:3094240-3164240 GCA_963995525.1 Escarpia spicata | reverse complement strand
TGATAAGATCTGACAGGGCAGGATGGGGAGCAACTGAGAAGAGCTGACAGGGCAGGATGGGGAGCAACTGAGAAGAGCTGACAGGGCAGGATGGGGAGCAACTGAGAAGAGCTGGCATGGCAGGATGGGGAGCAACTGAGAAGAGCTGACAGGGCAGGATGGGGAGCAACTGAGAAGAGTTGACAGGACAGGATGGGGAGCAACTGAGAAGAGCTGACAGGGCAGGATGGGGAGCAACTGAGAAAAGATGACAGGGCAGGATGAGGAGCAACTGAGAAAAGCTGACAGGGCAGGATGGGGAGCAACTGAGAAAACCTGACAGGGCAGGATGGGGAGCAACTGAGAAGAGCTGACATGGCAGGATGGGAATAACTGAGAAAAGCTTACAGGGCAGGATGGGGAGCAACTGAGAAGAGCTGACAGGGCAGGATGGGGAACAACTGAGAAAAGCTGGGTAAATGTGGCTCTGGGAATTTCTTGGTGTTGATGTATTCCGGCAGAAACGTAAGACATGACTAACTATAAAGAACTGCCCATTGTTCCAAAATTGTATGTTAACTGGCACACTATTAAAACGAAGATAAACATTTATCCAAAAGTGGTTAGTGAATGTATAAAATGCGTTGTTAGCTATTTATATATATTTCAATAAGTTATTTTTATAGCTTGTTTGAACAATATAAGGTACTCTCACATATTGCCTAAGAAACACAATAATTTGCACGAGCGCACATAGGTAACTGATACAATTAGTGTGAATACTTAATTCAAAATAAGTGCGTATTTAGTTGCAGGGGATAATCGCAAGTTGCGCATTCAGATGTTCGTAAACAAATGTGGTAAGCCCGATAGAATCGACCTGTTTTCATAGTGCATATCAGTGTGCAGGGATTTTGTCTCGCCAAGTCAGACTGGCGCTCTCCGCTGTGCCAATATGTCGCCAATTAAAATCGTCTTACCACCAAACAGAGGCATGGCATGACATTAGTAGTCGTGCGGCAACGTCTAATACAATGGAGAGTTGCGCGAATTCTGCGCCAGATTAGCATTTGATCGTTCTACGCCTGACCGAACTCTGCGTGCATGTGTGTTCTATTTCTATTGATGGTCACCTAAACGTTATTGCAAGAGTTTACGCAGGCTACGGCAGGTCAACTGTTGCCAGTGTCAAAGGTTACATTACTGTAGTGCAAGATTAGTCGATACATATCTTGTGAATAACACTATATTGCAAATGAATGACGTGTACTTTATTTTGTTTCTGAGAAGCTGGCTGGAATATTTTATATTGAAAACATGTTCAAACGTAATAATATTGTGTCAAGCGTTGATATGTTGTTAATATTCTGAGCTTGCAAACCATGTCGTGTCAACTATAGTTTTGAATGTTGCAAGAGTTCAAGTCGTAACATGTTGGATCACCCGTGCTCTTGCAACACATTCTTAGAGCTTCTCTGAATGTTGCCCAGTGAACAAGATTTGCTGTAGTATTACAGAAGAGCCAATTATGGTATATTTCCACTGCATCAATGCAGAAAATAGGCTGTTGTGGTCAAACTGGACACAATCTTAATTGCACAAGTGTGTGCCACTTACGGCAACCAAGGTAATGCAGCACTAGATCAACGCACACACGCACGCATGCACGCACACCCACACACACGCACTCACGCTCGCACGGTCACACACACACACATACACACATACACACATACACACATACACACATACACACATACACACATACACACATACACACATCATATTATATATACCTTCAGGACTATGAAGGATAATAAATCACCTGGAGTGGATGGGATTCCGCCCAAACTACTATTGGAAATTGTAGAACAAATTAGTGTACCGCTTCCAACAGTTTTCAATTTGTCATTGGAACAGGGAGTTGTTCCTTTAGAATGGAAAGAGGCAAACATTATATCGTTATTTAAAAAAGGTTCGAGAAACAAGTCAGAGAACAATAGACCAGTGAGTTTAACATCAGTGATTTGCAAATTATTAGAAAGACTAATTAAAGATCACGTGGTGGATTTTCTTGTTAAACATAACTTGATAAACCCATCTCAACATGGGTTTTCTAAAGCGAGGTCATGCTTAACAATGTTTCGTTTTTTGGAAGACATCACTAAGTAGGTAGGCTTCAAACTGGAAATCGGTATTGAGTGGGGTACCACAGGGATCAGTACTAGGACGTATATTATTCTTAATATATATCAACGATTTGGATGATGAAATAACAAGCAAGGTGTTGAAATTTGCGGATGATACAAAAGTGTTTAGAAGGATTAAAAGTGATGGAGATAGACAACATTTACAAGATGATCTTGACAAGTTGATCAAATGGTCTGAAAAGTGGCAAATGCTCTTCAATTTTGGGAAATGTAAATGCCTCCACGCAGGACATGCGAACGAAGAGGTAGAATATACAATGGAGAGGTCTGTACTAAGTACTACTGTAAAAAAGGACTCAGGGTTAACCATTAGTGCTGATATGAAGGTTTCAGAGCAATGCGGAATTGCAGCTTCAAAGGGAAATCAAATTCTTGGATTAATTAGGCGAAACATAACGTATAAGGAAACAGAGCTAATAATACCGCTGTACGTACAAAACAACAGTTAGGTCTCATTTATAGTACTGTATTCAAGCGTGGAGGCCATATCGTAGGAAGGACATAGATATGTTAGAAAGAGTGCAGAGGAGAGCAACTAAAATGACAGCAAAACTGAGGGATCTTAGTTACGAAATACGCCTAAAAAATTAGGCTTAACAACACTAGAGACCAGGAGATTGAGAGGAGATCAGATAGAAGTGTTTAAAATAATGAATGGTTATGAAAATATTGATAGAAATATTTGTTTCCTAGTTAAAAAAGATAGAAGGACTAGAGGACATGAAGTTACATTAGCAAAGGAGCAGTGTAGATTAGATATAAGAAAGTTCTCATTTTCACAAAGGACTGTAAATGAATGGAACAGATTATCTGCTGATTATGTGGGTGCTAGTAGCGTGGATATGTTTAAAATAAAATCGTCACATACCTTAGAAGGGCGGGATACACATAAATAAAGGGTCGGACTCTCGATAAGCCAAAGGGCTTCCTTGTCCACCTGCCACCTAGAGTTAATTCTCTGGGTGGCAATCTTGTTAAATCTTGTTAAATAATATATGTGTACAATTTATGTGTTGTTGGGTATCCTTGAGTCCTCCATTTTAGTGCATGGTTATATAGCAAAAGCAATGTCATAGTCTGTTATTGTACAGGTTATTAAAGACAAAAATAGACAGGTAAATGAAAAAGGTAATTACAGGCCAATATGCCTTTCTAATGTATGTTCGAAACTGATAGATACTGTGTTATTCAACAAAATAGAAGTGTACTTAGAAACTATGCAACATAAATTTGGATTTAAGCCAAACTATGGAACGGGGCATTTAAGAAACTATTAAAGTTTTACATTAAACACTATTCAGCTATGCATGCTGCGTTTCTAGATGCCTCAAGATCATTTGATCGAGTCAATCGACATAAGCTTTTAACAAAATTACTACAACGCGGTGTACTGAAATATATTTTAAGAGTACTCAGCAATGAGTTAAATAACCAATTTGTATGTATCCGATGGTGATCTACCTACTCAGACTTTTTTTTAGTGGGGAACGGTGTTAAGCAAAATTATCCCCTTTACATGTTACCTTTATACGGACAATCTGAGTGTATAACTTCACACACAAACTATTGGTTGTAGCCTTGGTGATATGGTTGTTTATCACCTGAAATACGCTGCTGACCTATTTCTGTTTGCTTCTTCCGCCAATGGACTTCAAGCTTTACCCGACATATATGTTACTGCTATGAGCGTTAGCTCGACGCTCTGTATAATGCCGTAAATCCCTGATCATGTACTTTGATTCTAGAAACGCATATCTTGCCAGGGGAATGCATTAGGAGGAAAGACAAATTTTGCCACGTCTTGTAAATACCTGACAGTCAAGCCAAAGTGGAACTTTTTTATGCCAAGATATGTTTGTATGTTACGGAAAAATATCATATTTGCATATTTTAGTAATACTTATATGTGTGCTCTATGGGTAAATTGTAGAAAAGCAAATTTTTACCAACGTATTGTTGCTTGTAACAATTCATATAGAATATTGAACAATCTGCCTATGAGATGTGGCGCTAGCCACATGTTCGCTACAGCTAATGTAAAATCATGTAAAGTTACTGTCAGAACGGCGGTTTTTGTAGCTTAATGACAATAATCAACACATCTATGAATACCATTATTCACAACATTATTACCAGCAAAATGTATTGTTCGCCGGAATGGCAGCATCAATGGATCCTGGCTTTATATATTTTCTTAAATATATTGTTTTTATCAATGTAATTATTTTTTATATCGATATACTGTTTTATCAACGTATTGATTTATTTTTTATTTTTACTTATTTTATTATTTTTAAATCTAAACTGTCTGTCTGAATTAAAAGCATTACTATTACTATTATTACTAATATTGGAAATAGGACATTTTCTGTTGCTGAACCAACTGTCTGGAATATCAGTTGAAAATATTTCACAATTTCGCCGTAATTTAAAAACGTTTGTAACTTTGCGTATCCACTTTAGCTCCCTGTCATATCGATCCATCTGTTAACGACTTTAATATGGCTTATCGATTCTGCGACTAAGCCTTTTGTATTGATACGCCTCTGAGCTTGATTTCCGAGGACTTAGGTACAAAAGAAGTTAATTTATTATATATATATATATATATATATATATATATATATATATATAGGTGCAAAAGAAGTTAATTTATTATATATGTATCAAATTGATTCACTTGAAAGCGTTCATCTGCCTCGGTGGCACATTAGCTTTCATACAGGATACTGTTTAGTTGCAGTGTCCTTGGGAAACGGTCTGCAAAATAATCCACCGTTTGATTGACATCAACAGGAACATCATCGAGGAGAGACATCCTTGGCCCATACCGGCCCGCATGAAGGTTTTCAGGCGTCAAAGAGCGCTGGCACTTCTGGTAGTTTGCTCCCATCGATGCAACTTTTCTGGTAGCACGCTCGGAGATGGCAGATCATCTTTGCACATGCCAATTGCTTCTGCAAGTTCAGGCTTCTGCTTGCATAACACTGCTGTGACCAGGCGTAGGAGTGGAGTACTTCTCAGGGATAATGTTGAAATCCCCTCTCAAAAATTTATTGTATCTGCAGGTTTTAACTCTGGTCAAATTTCATTGAACAGTTAAAGCAATTACTGATTGCTATGCAGCTGGTTTAGTGTGAAAAAAGGAGGTGGGTGTTAATGTTCCGACCGGGGGGTTCGTTTTCTAAGGGGGTGGTTCGTAAAAGATGGATTAATCCGAACCCCCAAAACATGCATCATATTTACAAGTTTTAATTCTGTGCAAATTTCAATGAACAGCTAAAAGTAATTATTGATTGTTATCAGCTAGTTTAGTAGGATAACATTTGTCAAGACATAAATGCCAGTTTCAATTGCACGCAATCACTGTAGACTTTGATTATCACTTTGAATAGAAAATGGTAATGTTAATTTTTGAAACTGTTTGTTACGATGATCATGCGCACATTCGATATGACGTAAGATGTAAAAATAGAAATAATGTTACCAAACCAACCGTCGGTTTGTACCGCTTTGCTAACCGTCGGTTTTGAATGAATGTTGAAAGTATGAGAATGAATGTTTCCTTTTTAAAATATATTGTTCCTTTTAATTTGCATCTTTTCAGGAGAGCGATCGGCCGAAGGACCTCACGAAAGGTACATCACTGTAGTTGTGACGAAAGAAGAAACTATAGTTGAGCATTAACTTGAATCACTTTATTTTTCAATCTGCAATTAATTATGAAAATATGTCAAGCGATGACTCACTCAACGAACAAAAATAAAGTGCAATATGTCTAATAAACCAGAGATTGCAAACGCAGACTTATGTTAACAATAATCGGTCACTACGGTTACAATATGTACCTCATTTACAATTTTAACATGTCGATAATTAAAACATCTGATGACAAAGATTAAAAGAATCACGTTTTATGTCTGCACCTATTAAATTAGAGTGGCTTGCCGTACAGAATGCATGGAAATCTTTGACTTGTTCGACAAAGACGGTGATGGACACATTTCATTCGACGAGCTGAGTGACGTAATGCGGTTGCTAGGCAATAACCCAACGGAAGGTGACCTACGGGCAATAATGGAAGATTTGGATACAAACCGTAAGTCCGATTAATTTGAAGATGATAAGACATGCCTGTTGATGGAATATAACTGATAATTTTACGAATCATTGTAACAATAGCAATCAATGATAATATAATGCTATTTACTTCCTGTTCGGGCATATAGTTTGAGTCCAAACCCTGCCCGAAATTAGCAGTTTGAATCGAGGCCAGACCAAGTCCCACAGCGCATATATAAAACTTTGTTAGCACCATATCCAGAAACTAAAATTGAACATTTGGCAGTGATTGTGTATTACGTAACATTTCAACAGGACGAGTAGATTCCGGGAGAAAGAGAGTCTAGTGATATGCATATGGCTGTTACCGTCAGATGGAATCGCTTCAATTCGGCGATTGAGCCGGTATTGTTACATTTAAAATATATTTAATGCAATTTTATAAATTGTTGATAACTAATTACGTTTCTGATAGTTTTGCAGAAAATAAAATGTAAAATGTTCAGAAAAGTTTACTCTTATAGGATTTGAACGTTATCGTTTATAATTGAGTTTTGAATTATGTAAATATATTCGGAGTTAACAGTTGGTTCGAATGTTTCGCAGCACTAAACAATGGTCTTATTTTGATCACTTAGTACGATAATCACCCAGACTCTGGTATTAACGACAAACGGTGGCACCACATTACGGAGCCTGGGAAACCGAGGCTATCACATTCTAAGATAATACTATACCGTTCATAGGCGATGATTGCCTGGACGTTCATTGCTGATGCAAGAAATTGTATGTTGCAACGTTTTGATACTAGATTGTTGTGGTTTTTATTCATTTGTTTATTAAAGTAATATGGCTAAAACAGACACGGTGGACCAAAGAAGTCGCCAAAGCAATTGGAGAAAAGAGGTATGGAAGAAGATAGAATTGATGAAAGGGAATGGCGGACAACCTATAGCTGTATAGCAATACAGCAACTGTATAGACAGACAAAAGAAGATAGAATTGATCAAAGGGAATGGCGGACAACCTATAGCTGTATAGCAATACAGCAACTGTATAGACAGACAAAAGAAGATAGAATTGATCAAAGGGAATGGCGGACAACCTATAGCTGTATAGCAATACAGCAACTGTATAGACAGACAAAAGAAGATAGAATTGATGAAAGGGAATGGCGGACAACCTATAGCTGTATAGCAATACAGCAACTGTATAGACAGACAAAAGAAGATAGAATTGATGAAAGGGAATGGCGGACAACCTATAGCTGTATAGCAATACAGCAACTGTATAGACAGACAAAAGAAGATAGAATTGATGAAAGGGAATGGCGGACAACCTATAGCTGTATAGCAATACAGCAACTGTATAGACAGACAAAAGAAGATAGAATTGATCAAAGGGAATGGCGGACAACCTATAGCTGTATAGCAATACAGCAACTGTATAGACAGACAAAAGAAGATAGAATTGATGAAAGGGAATGGCGGACAACCTATAGCTGTATAGCAATACAGCAACTGTATAGACAGACAAAAGAAGATAGAATTGATGAAAGGGAATGGCGGACAACCTATAGCTATATAGCAATACAGCAACTGTATAGACAGACAAAAGAAGATAGAATTGATCAAAGGGAATGGCGGACAACCTATAGCTGTATAGCAATACAGCAACTGTATAGACAGACAAAAGAAGATAGAATTGATCAAAGGGAATGGCGGACAACCTATAGCTGTATAGCAATACAGCAACTGTATAGACAGACAAAAGAAGATAGAATTGATCAAAGGGAATGGCGGACAACCTATAGCTGTATAGCAATACAGCAACTGTATAGACAGACAAAAGAAGATAGAATTGATCAAAGGGAATGGCGGACAACCTATAGCTGTATAGCAATACAGCAACTGTATAGACAGACAAAAGAAGATAGAATTGATCAAAGGGAATGGCGGACAACCTATAGCTGTATAGCAATACAGCAACTGTATAGACAGACAAAAGAAGATAGAATTGATCAAAGGGAATGGCGGACAACCTATAGCTGTATAGCAATACAGCAACTGTATAGACAGACAAAAGAAGATAGAATTGATCAAAGGGAATGGCGGACAACCTATAGCTGTATAGCAATACAGCAACTGTATAGACAGACAAAAGAAGATAGAATTGATCAAAGGGAATGGCGGACAACCTATAGCTGTATAGCAATACAGCAACTGTATAGACAGACAAAAGAAGATAGAATTGATCAAAGGGAATGGCGGACAACCTATAGCTGTATAGCAATACAGCAACTGTATAGACAGACAAAAGAAGATAGAATTGATCAAAGGGAATGGCGGACAACCTATAGCTCTATAGCAATACAGCAACCGTATAGACAGACAAAAGAAGATAGAATTGATCAAAGGGAATGGCGTACAACCTATAGCTGTATAGCAATACAGCAACGGTATAGACAGACAAAAGAAGATAGAATTGATCAAAGGGAATGGCGGACAACCTATAGCTCTATAGCAATACAGCAACCGTATAGACAGACAAAAGAAGATAGAATTGATCAAAGGGAATGGCGTACAACCTATAGCTGTATAGCAATACAGCAACTGTATAGACAGACAAAAGAAGATAGAATTGATCAAAGGGAATGGCGTACAACCTATAGCTGTATAGCAATACAGCAACTGTATAGACAGACAAAAGAAGATAGAATTGATCAAAGGGAATGGCGGACAACCTATAGCTCTATAGCAATACAGCAACCGTATAGACAGACAAAAGAAGATAGAATTGATCAAAGGGAATGGCGTACAACCTATAGCTGTATAGCAATACAGCAACTGTATAGACAGACAAAAGAAGATAGAATTGATCAAAGGGAATGGCGGACAACCTATAGCTGTATAGCAATACAGCAACTGTATAGACAGACAAAAGAAGATAGAATTGATCAAAGGGAATGGCGTACAACCTATAGCTGTATAGCAATACAGCAACTGTATAGACAGACAAAAGAAGATAGAATTGATCAAAGGGAATGGCGGACAACCTATAGCTCTATAGCAATACAGCAACCGTATAGACAGACAAAAGAAGATAGAATTGATCAAAGGGAATGGCGTACAACCTATAGCTGTATAGCAATACAGCAACTGTATAGACAGACAAAAGAAGATAGAATTGATCAAAGGGAATGGCGTACAACCTATAGCTGTATAGCAATACAGCAACTGTATAGACAGACAAAAGAAGATAGAATTGATCAAAGGGAATGGCGGACAACCTATAGCTCTATAGCAATACAGCAACCGTATAGACAGACAAAAGAAGATAGAATTGATCAAAGGGAATGGCGTACAACCTATAGCTGTATAGCAATACAGCAACTGTATAGACAGACAAAAGAAGATAGAATTGATGAAAGGGAATGGCGTACAACCTATAGCTGTATAGCAATACAGCAACCGTATAGACAGACAAAAGAAGATAGAATTGATCAAAGGGAATGGCGTACAACCTATAGCTGTATAGCAATACAGCAACTGTATAGACAGACAAAAGAAGATAGAATTGATCAAAGGGAATGGCGGACAACCTATAGCTGTATAGCAATACAGCAACTGTATAGACAGACAAAAGAAGATAGAATTGATCAAAGGGAATGGCGTACAACCTATAGCTGTATAGCAATACAGCAACTGTATAGACAGACAAAAGAAGATAGAATTGATCAAAGGGAATGGCGGACAACCTATAGCTGTATAGCAATACAGCAACTGTATAGACAGACAAAAGAAGATAGAATTGATCAAAGGGAATGGCGGACAACCTATAGCTGTATAGCAATACAGCAACTGTATAGACAGACAAAAGAAGATAGAATTGATCAAAGGGAATGGCGGACAACCTATAGCTGTATAGCAATACAGCAACTGTATAGACAGACAAAAGAAGATAGAATTGATCAAAGGGAATGGCGGACAACCTATAGCTCTATAGCAATACAGCAACCGTATAGACAGACAAAAGAAGATAGAATTGATCAAAGGGAATGGCGTACAACCTATAGCTGTATAGCAATACAGCAACTGTATAGACAGACAAAAGAAGATAGAATTGATCAAAGGGAATGGCGGACAACCTATAGCTCTATAGCAATACAGCAACCGTATAGACAGACAAAAGAAGATAGAATTGATCAAAGGGAATGGCGTACAACCTATAGCTGTATAGCAATACAGCAACTGTATAGACAGACAAAAGAAGATAGAATTGATCAAAGGGAATGGCGTACAACCTATAGCTGTATAGCAATACAGCAACTGTATAGACAGACAAAAGAAGATAGAATTGATCAAAGGGAATGGCGGACAACCTATAGCTCTATAGCAATACAGCAACCGTATAGACAGACAAAAGAAGATAGAATTGATCAAAGGGAATGGCGTACAACCTATAGCTGTATAGCAATACAGCAACTGTATAGACAGACAAAAGAAGATAGAATTGATCAAAGGGAATGACGGACAACCTATAGCTGTATAGCAATACAGCAACTGTATAGACAGACAAAAGAAGATAGAATTGATCAAAGGGAATGGCGTACAACCTGTAGCTGTATAGCAATACAGCAACTGTATAGACAGACAAAAGAAGATAGAATTGATCAAAGGGAATGGCGGACAACCTATAGCTCTATAGCAATACAGCAACCGTATAGACAGACAAAAGAAGATAGAATTGATCAAAGGGAATGGCGTACAACCTATAGCTGTATAGCAATACAGCAACTGTATAGACAGACAAAAGAAGATAGAATTGATCAAAGGGAATGGCGTACAACCTATAGCTGTATAGCAATACAGCAACTGTATAGACAGACAAAAGAAGATAGAATTGATCAAAGGGAATGGCGGACAACCTATAGCTCTATAGCAATACAGCAACCGTATAGACAGACAAAAGAAGATAGAATTGATCAAAGGGAATGGCGTACAACCTATAGCTGTATAGCAATACAGCAACTGTATAGACAGACAAAAGAAGATAGAATTGATGAAAGGGAATGGCGTACAACCTATAGCTGTATAGCAATACAGCAACCGTATAGACAGACAAAAGAAGATAGAATTGATCAAAGGGAATGGCGTACAACCTATAGCTGTATAGCAATACAGCAACTGTATAGACAGACAAAAGAAGATAGAATTGATCAAAGGGAATGGCGTACAACCTATAGCTGTATAGCAATACAGCAACTGTATAGACAGACAAAAGAAGATAGAATTGATCAAAGGGAATGGCGTACAACCTATAGCTGTATAGCAATACAGCAACTGTATAGACAGACAAAAGAAGATAGAATTGATCAAAGGGAATGGCGTACAACCTATAGCTGTATAGCAATACAGCAACTGTATAGACAGACAAAAGAAGGCAGCTAGGAGAGCTGTGGATAAGACAAAGAGAGATGGAAGAGGAGCTGTATAGAAATCTTGATGAGGATAGCGGAAAGAAGATGATCTATAACATGGTCCGTGAGAAGGATGAGGATAGCAAGGATGTGAAAGCTGGAACAGTGATCAAAGATAATAACAGAAAGCAAGTTACAGACAGGGAAGAGGTGCTTCATGTGTTGGAGGAGTATTTGAAGGCATTGCTAAATCAAAGGGAAAACGCAGAACTAGATCTACCAAGTGCGAGTGGAGATGCTGGTGGTTGCTGAGCGAGTTGGAATGTGGTGGACAAAACGGTTGTTGAGCACCTGCATGATAGAGGGGAAGCTCCCAGAAGAGTGGAGAACGGGGCTGGTTGTCCCAGTATGGAAAAGAAAGGGAGATGTGCATGACCCTGGAAAATACATAGGTATTACTTTGCTAAGCTATATGTTGAAGATGCTGGAAAGAATCCTGAATGGCAGAATAAGTGCAGTAGTGGAAGGGGAAATCGTTGAAGAATAGGACGACGAACAACTGACGGAATGTTTTCCACGAGGCAGCTATTGGAAAAGAAATCGGAGGGACAGAAAGATATGGCGGTAGGATTCATAGACCTGGGGAAAGTATATGATACTTTACCAAGAGAGACGACGCTGGCGACACTGAGGTGGCTGGGAGTCTCAGTGGCAGAGGTCAGGATGGTAGAAGGGACATAAGAAGAAACAAAGAACACGGTATTGTGTAGACCGGGAGTATCAGGAGAGTTTGAAATAAATGTTGGCATGAGACAGGGGAGCGCCTTGAGCCCACTGTTATTTGTCGCAGTGGTGCAACTGATAAGCGGAAATACTGGTACGAGAGATATCCTCCGGAAGCTACTGTATGCAGACGATCTGGCAGTAGTAGCGGACAGGGAAACTACTGTATGCAGACGATCTGGCAGTAGTAGCGGACAGGGAAACTACTGTATGCAGACGATCTGGCAGTAGTAGCGGACAGGGAAGCTACTGTATGCAGACGATCTGGCAGTGGTAGCGGACAGGGAAGCTACTGTATGCAGACGATCTGGCAGTAGTAGCGGACAGGGAAGTTACTGTATGCAGACGATCTGGCAGTAGCAGCGGACAGGGAAGCTACTGTACGCAGACGATCTGGCAGTAGTAGCGGACGGGGAAGTTACTGTATGCAGACGATCTGGCAGTAGAAGCGGACGGGGAAGCTATTGTATGCAGACGATCTGGCAGTGGTTACGGACAGGGAAGCTACTGTATGCAAACGATCTGGCAGTAGTAGCGGACAGGGAAGCTACTGTATGCAGACGATCTGGCAGTAGCAGCGGACAAGGAAGCTACTGTATGCAGACGATCTGGCAGTAGTAGCGGACAGGGAAGCTACTGTATGCAGACCATCTGGCAGTGGTAGCGGACACGGAAGCTACTGTATGCAGACGATCTGACAGTAGTAGCGGACAGGGAAGCTACTGTATGCAGACGATCTGGCAGTAGTAGCGGACGGGGAAGCTACTGTATGCAGACGATATGGCAGTAGTAGCGGACGGGGAAGCTACTCTATGCAGACGATCTGGCAGTAGTAGCGGACGGGGAAGCTACTGTATGCAGACGATCTGGCAGTAGTAGCGGACGGGGAAGCTACTGTATGCAGACGATCTGGCAGTAGTAGCGGACAGGGAAGCTACTGTATGCAGACGATCTGGCAGTAGTAGCGGACGGGGAAGCTACTGTATGCAGACGATCTGGCAGTAGTAGCGGACGGGGAAGCTACTGTATGCAGACGATCTGGCAGTGGTAGCGGACAGGGAAGCTACTGTATGCAGACGATCTGGTAGTAGTAGCGGACGGGGAAGCTACTGTATGCAGACGATCTGGCAGTAGTAGCGGACGGGGAAGCTACTGTATGCAGACGATCTGGCAGTGGTAGCGGACAGGGAAGCTACTGTATGCAGACGATCTGGCAGTAGTAGCGGACGGGGAAGCTACTGTATGCAGACGATCTGGCAGTGGTAGCGGACGGGGAAGCTACTGTATGCAGACGATATGGCAGTGGTAGCGGACAGGGAAGCTACTGTATGCAGACGATCTGGCAGTGGTGGCGGACGGGGAAGCTACTGTATGCAGACGATCTGGCAGTAGTAGCGGACAGGGAAGCAGATCTCCAAGAACAATTGACAGTGTGGAAGGATATATTCAGCAGACATGGATTGAACGTTAGTTTGGAGAAGACGGAAGTACTTAGGGTGGGGCAGCAAAACAAAGAGCTGGAAATACACTTGGGGGTGAAAAAACTAAAACAAAGAGACAGTTTTGTATACCTGGGTGGAGCGATATGCAGGGACGGTAACTGAGACACCGACATTCGCAGGAGGATAAAGGCAGGGTCAAACGCTTGGAGGAAAGTTGAAGATGGTGCATATCTCGTAAACTCAAAGGAAAGATTGTCTGTTCATGTGTTACCCACGCATGCATCTATGTATGGCCTAGAGACGTTGGCACTGACAGCGAAACAACAAGATGGGGTGAAGGTTTGAGAAAGCAACTAGGTAGGAAGAATTGCGGGAGTGAGGAGAACTGATAAGCGAAGAATGGAGGAATTGAGGGTGGAGGTTAGAGTAAAAGAAAGCCTTCATAAGAAGCTGGAGAGGAGTCGACTGAAGTGGGCTGGGCATGTGGAGGGAATGGGAGGAGAACCGCTGGCAAAGAAAGCAGATGCCCAGAGAGTGGAGGGGGGAAGGGAGCGAGGAAGACCTAGACTGTGATGGGAGGGCTATGTAAAGAGGGACATGGAAGGATTGGGAGAGGAGTGGAGAACGAGAGCAAGACATAGAGGGGAATGGAGACAGTTGGTGGACAGAGTAGTGCAAGATAAGTGAGATAAAAGATGAAACAGAAAACTGAAATCGAAGAATGGAATCAAGGCGAGCCTCACTCCTAACGACAAGGAATCAAGAGGAGAACAACTCGACTCGACTGGCCCATCACCCCATAATTCTGACGAGCTGAGTCCATCGAGTAGGCAAGAATGTTAATTGATGGGAGTATTTACGGGTCAGTGAGTTTGTTTTGATCCGTACATGAGCAACATAAGCCATACAACGGGCTGTACTTAATGACAGACGCCGCTTCATGATGGATACGATATCGACGGGAAAGCATTTGATCCTGGATTAGTATGTGGTTGCCGTTGTAACTGGTCACTATATAAAGATTTGACTTAGCTTCACATTTGGATTTGGGATAACATGATATGCATTCGGCTGTTCAGTAATTTGTCATAGTACCGGAAGTGATGCATACTCACTACCGCTGCCGTACATTTTAGTAATCGCTTGTTATGTCGTGTTTGTTTAAAGACTAAGCAAAATTAACCTTTTTTATTTCCAATCTAATTGAAATATACTCTAAAATAGTGCCCTGTATTCAACCAATTTTAGCCCCCTCCGTCATCATGTTCAAGACCCCTTTTGATCGCGCTTTTCTGTACCCTTACTGCAGTTTGTCGCGACACGTTGCGGTCGTTGTGACGTCACAGCAGGATGCACCGATAGCATCTATGGTGTATCAGGCCTTACCTAAATTGCAATTGAGGAATTTAGTATTGTTTATATCACCGTAAAGATAATAATCTTACCTACAAATGTGTCGCTGGATGCACATAGAAATTGTGTTTACTTTTTGAGTTATTGCCGTTTGAATATTACAAATGCTCAAACTTGCAATGGGATTTTAAATGTTTTTATATCACAATAAGGATAATAATCATTTCGTGTACTACTCTACTCGGTACCCCCCCCCCCCCCCCCTATTCCCGGTGTATCCGTGTTATGTTCATGCAGCCCTTTCTCTCAGTACTGAATTTACGCCAACTATTGGGTAGGTTGGTATTGGGCAATCAAATTTATTAACACAGGGATTGCCACTGTGCACATATAATATATACATAATCATATCTACAAATATGCCGCTGGATGTACCCAGGATTTGTTTTTAGTTTTTGAATTATTGCCGTTTGAACATCGCCAGTGCTTAATCCTATAGTGGCAGTGGATATAATGCAAGGTTGAGCATTCGTCATGTTAAACGGAAATAATTCATAAAGGTAACTTATTTAGTTTTTAGTTTTTGAATTATTGCCGTTTGAACATCGCCAGTGCTTAATCCTATAGTGGCAGTGGATATAATGCAAGGTTGAGCATTCGTCATGTTAAACGGAAATAATTCATAAAGGTAACTTATTTTGTGTGTACATCCAGCGACAAACTTGTAGATAAATTATTATCTTCACGGTGATATAAAAAAATATTAAATTCCGCGATTGCAATTTCATATAGAGTCTGAAACAACATGTCGCACCGCCGCTCACCGTGCTAAAGGATAGGGCGCGCTCAGCGGCCCTGCCTGTGGTGACGTCAGCAACGTCTGATTACCAGGTTATTTTGTGGCACGCAAATGACCATGTTTGAGCGGGCTTAGTGACATGAGTTCTCAATGAACAGGCTTCATATTTGGCTCATTACTTGACAAGAGTATCAGTTTTACGTATACCGTTATACGAAGTTTCAAAGACAATAAACATTATAGTTATCTTAGACTTTAATACTGCATGTCTGTATAATCGTGAGTATAAAATTTGATGTTTTGATACGCCAGAGAATGGATTAATCGAACGGGAAGAATTGGTGCCGATCGTACGCAAGTTCTGGAAAGATCCTTCGGATGAGGAAAGGGAGTTGAAGGAAGCGTTCCAAGTAGGTAGAGGGCGGTGACGGTGTCACGTGGTGTAATCAGAGTGACATGGTGCTATTGTGTGTACTTGTATAGCCATGTGAGCAGGGGTAGTGCGTGGTAAGGTGAGAGGGGGTAGTGCGTGGGAAGGTGAGCAGGGGTAGTGCGTGGAAAGGTGAGCAGGGGTAGTGCGTGGACAGTTGCAGAGTTTGTTACACCCGCATGATTTAATTTAAGTATCGTTACGTTCAATAACGGTCGCACAAGGTATTTGTTGTGTTCCAAATCTGATCTTCTACGCAAAAACACATACATATTTAGGCCCTCCATGCATACAGACGTACATACGTAACCAGGTAACCACGTACACATGTACAGACGAACACACATAACCAGGTAACCACGTACACATGTACAGACGAACACACATAACCAGGTAACCACGTACACATGTACAGACGAACATACGTAACCAGGTAACCACGTACACATGTACAGACGAACATACGTAACCAGGTAACCACGTACACATGTACAGACGTACATACGTAACCAGGTAACCACGTACTCATGTACAGACGAACATACGTAACCAGGTAACCACGTACACATGTACAGACGAACATACGTAACCAGGTAACCACGTACACATGTACAGACGAACATAAGCAGATACACACACACACACACACACACACACACACACACACACACACACACACACACACACACACACACACACACACACACACACACACACACACACACACACACACACACACACACACACACACACGCACATATATATATATAAATATATATACATGTATATATACACTGTACATACATGCTTACGTAAGTATATACACACCTGTTATATACAGGTACTTATCACACATCTACAACAAAAGCTGCCCCATACATGCAACTGAGCACATGTGTGATACAAGCTTTCTCAGGGTTGATAAAATATTGCTTTTATATAGGTATCATTTGAGAATTGGTCATTTCCCAGATTTCTGGAGCAATACAAACCGATTTACAGGGCGATACAGAAACACTAATTAAAAGTCTTGATCCGTATCGCCCTGCTCAGGGAGCCAATAAGCAGGCTCCCCAGCAGTGTCTAAGCCAATGAGAAACAAACATATCATGTTGTCATGGCAACATGCTCCTGACATGAGGTCAGATACAGAGCAGTGTTGCCAATGACCCATTCATGGATCTTTCGACTTCTCCCACAAATTTCATCCCTCGCTTTCGTTTTATACAGAACTGTACTTTTAATGGAGCCGTTACCATACAGTTTGTTAATGGATCGAAATAAGGACGTTGTTTTTCATTAAAAGAACTTCTGTTGCCAAAATGTATCATACGATATTTTAAATATGATCTCATATTGTTTGAACTGTTATTATTCGCATTAAATGAATTAATTAATTTTAAGAAGCTTTTTTTGTAGATATGTGATAAATATATTATTACATGTCTTGTTCTGTATCACGCCCTTTATCATGCCCCTCGTACCTGTATCAGCCCTCGTCCTTCGGACTCGGGCTGATACAGATACATCGGGGCATGATACAGGGCGTGATACAGAACAAGACATGTAATAATATATACTTATATATATATATATATATATATATATATACAAACAATACATACATACATACATACATACATACATACATACATACATACGTGCACGCACACCGAGGCGCGCGCGCATACATGCATACTTGTCAGTATTACTTTTGCATAACATAACGTCGCTTGTGTCGGAAGGTATTTGACCAGAACAAGGATGGCTTCGTCGTTGCTGAAGAAATCAAATACGTCATGAAGAAGCTCGGTCAGCCATTGACGGATGACGAGGTGGATGACATTCTAAGACAAGGAGACATCAACGGCGATGGCAAACTCAACTACAGCGGTCAGTTTCGTTTCTTTTATCTCTATTCATAGACATAATTTTGCCAAAAAAATGGCAGATAATACATTTGTTCTAATATCAGGATAATATAAATTCTGGCCAGATTTGTAATTAAGCAAAATGAATGTCACTTTTCGGCAAGTCTCCCGTGTTTATGTGGCCCAAGTCTAAGAGGAGGTCCCTACTTCGCCATAAAGTAACGCCCCTAAATGACGGCAGCTCTACAGACCAACACAACAAAGGGTATAAAAATGGGAAATAATTATATATATATAATAACTAAGTATTAACATCCCCAAATGGTCACGTGATTTACGTCGCTGAATGCGTTAATAATAATAATAATAAGATAACTTCTATTGCGCCTAAATCCTTGGAAACCAAGCTCAGGGGCGCATCAAAACAAAAGGATTGGTCAATCTCAAAATCCATAAGTAGTTTTCCAGTTGTCAACAGGTGGGTCAAGGCGCTAGGGAGCTACGGTGGATAAGCAAGGTTGTAAAGATACGTTTTTAAATGACGACGGAATTTTGTAATATTTTCAACTGATCTAAAACTAAGAGGGGGCATATTCCAAAGAGCTGGTGCAGCAACAGAAAAAGCCCTAGTTCCAATATCAGTGTTGACTCTAAGAACAAAAAGTAGATCAGAACTAGATGATCGAAGCTGGATAGGTTTTCTTACAGGAGTAAACAATGAATGCAAGTAAGATGGTTGCTTATTGGACAGTGCCTTGTATGTAATGGTATAGATCTTAAATACTATACGATATCGTACAGGAAGCCAATGCAAAGACTTCAAAAGTGGTACAGAGCGAGAAAAACGAGATCTTGTAACACACATATATATATATATATATTTATATATATATATATATATATATATAAAGTAAGCAATATTTTTTGTTAAAAGTTAGCCAGAGGGAGTAATCTAGGGTAGATTAAAAGTAGGCGATTTGCCAGCAATAATTGGGCACGTTAATGTAATCGGAACGTTGTTTACAAAGTGGGTCACTGACGAAGTTAACGTAACGTGAACGACAATAGAATAGCGTTATTTGAGATAATCGATGTAGTTAGATGAGTAACTAAAACCTGAAATAACAACCTTTTAAAGTGTATATTAGTAGAGAGGAAACAGTCTTTGTAAAGACTACCTTGTATCTAAGCCTAACTTGAATACATTGCCATCGACATCGTAACTAGGTAAGGCACGGTGTGTCATTGTGTGTTAACAAATATAACTAACTATAACCTAAACAATCTGGTGTAAATTGTACACAGAAAAGTCTTTTCAAAGATTATACAAACTATTTTGAACATAAATAAATTCTGATATCGCACCTTGCAAGCGGCAACTCAGGGCAAAACGACACTTAGTTTGCAAAGACTGCCAGAGCTGGGTGGATTTTGCGTTGTCTGGCTGTCCAAAATCATGGGCAGAGACCAAAGATGACGGATTCACCTTTCGGTGTATGGGGTGTTTCAGGGTGGAATGTCTGATGAAGGAGGTATGTAAGTTGACGGATATAGTGAAGGAGATGGAGGTGAGACTCAACTGAGAGGAGGGAAGGTGACTGGTGTGAAGGAACAAGAAATCAATTGAGAAGACAGAGGAAAAGTGTTCGGCAGAGGAAAAGAAAACGGGTCAATGGGGATAGATCAACAGGTAGTCAGACTGTAGGGAACGAGGAGAGACGCGACAGCGATACAGGTGGTGAAGAGGTAGATACCACAGAGGCAGTTGGTAGGACTATGAGACAGAAGACTGATAGAAGAAGACAGAGTGTTCAGCAGAAAACAGAAAACAGGACAGGCGTGAAGGTGACAGGGGAGGAAGTGACCGTAGTGAAGGAGGTAGCCGGGGAAAGGGATGGGAGAGGAGAGAAGAAAATGTGATGGGAGGAAAGATGAAGGAACAAAACGAAGTGAGAGTAAATGTGCTAGAAGAGAAGATGACAGGAGGAAAGGGGACAAGAGAAAACGCGACAAGAAAGAAGGGAATGGAAGAGAATGTGACAGGAGAGAAGACGGCAAGAGGAAAAGATAACAACCAGACATATGCAAACCGGAGGAGCTACTCCGAGGCAGTGATTGAGGGGGCAAGGAGAAAAGCGATTCAATTCTGAGAAAAACATACAAGACTATATGCGAGGGGAAGGACGTTGGTGTATGTCTATCGGGGGCTAGGATAGAGCATGTGACCGAAAGGGTAGAGAAGGTATTGGAGCATGGCAAGGGAGGGTCTATACTAGTACACGTAGGGACAAATAATGCAGACAAGGAGGGAACAACTGGGATAGTAGAGAAGTACTGACATTTAGTGAGGAAGCTAAAGAAGACAAGAGTGGAACAGGTTGTTCTCTCAGGAATTTTGCCAGTAATGGAAGGAAGGGGGGCAACATACAGAAACTGTAAGAGGATGGCGATCAACGCACTAGTTGAGCAGATGTGTGAAGAAGAGGGCGTGGGATTCATAGATTTATGGGGGTACTTTGTTGGGAGAGAAGATATGTACATGAGAGATGCCCTCCATCTAAGTGGAAAGGGGGCAGCAGTATTCTCCGAGAATCTGCTGCGATCTGTTGACAGTGGGACAGGTTGCATCTATTTAAACTAGATTCGCAGGGCGGACTTGCAGAGAAGCCTAAAACTGGAGGCATAGATAAAGACAGCATAACTAATTAAGCAAAGAACAGCCTGGAAAACTGTTCTGAAGCTGGATATAAATGTGTTTGTTTAAATGCAAGGAGTATAGTAAACAAAAGAAATGAACTAAACATTATGGTAGAAGATATTGACCCTCACATAATAGGTATAACCGAATCATAGGCAACCACCGATATATCAGATGCTGAATTGGGTCTGACAGGATATGTAATGTTTAGGAAAGATAGAATGGGAAGAAGGGAAGGTGGAGTTATTTTATATATTAAAGAATCTATCCAGGCTTATGAAATAAAATTAGACAGAGAAGCAGATTGCGAATGGCAGAAGACCTAAATGAGAATTTTAGTTCAGTGTTTACCAGAGAAGACATTAGTTCACTGCCAGTACCAGAGGCTAAGTTCAAGGGGCAGAATCAGACTATTTAAGACAGTTAATTGTAACACCAGAAATGGTAGCTAAGAAAATATTAGGGCTATGAAGGATAATAAATCACCTGGAGTGGATGGTATTCCACCCAAACTACTATTGGAAATTGTAGAACAAATTAGCATACCGCTTGCAACAGTTTTCAACTTGTCATTAGAAGAGGGAGCGGTTCCTTTAGAATGGAAAGAAGCAAACGTTATACCGTTATTTAAAAAAGGTTCGAGAAACAAGTCAAATAATTATAGACGAGTTAGTTTAACATCGGTGATTTGTAAATTATTAGAAAGACTAATTAAAGATCATGTGGTGGATTTTCTTGCTAAACATAACTTGATAAACCCATCTCAACATGGGTTTTTAAAAGCGAGGTCATGCTTAACAAATATGTTATGTTTTTTTGAAGATATCACTAAGTGGGTAGACGAGGGATCACCAGTAGATATCATCTACTTAGATTTTCAAAAAGCTTTCGACGAAGTGCCACATCAAAGATTAATGCTTAAACTAAAGGCCCATTGCATAGGAAATGGTATAATTAACTGGATAGAAAAATGGCTGATTGACAGAAGACAACGGGTAGTTGTTGATGGGGAGGCTTCAAACTGGAAATCAGTTTTGAGTGGGGTTCCACAGGGATCAGTACTGGGACCTATATTATTCTTAATATATATAAACGATTTGGACGATGATATAGCTAGCAAGATGTTGAAATTTGCAGATGATACAAAAGTGTTTAGAAGGATTAAAAGTGATGGAGATAGACAGCATTTACAAGATGATCTTGACAGGTTGATCAAATGGTCTGAAAAGTGGCAAATGTCGTTCAATTTTGGGAAATGTAAATGCCTTCACACAGGACATGGGAAAGAATATGTAGAATATACAATGGGAACTGTACTAAGTACTACTGTAAAAGAAAAAGACTTAGTGCTGACAATTGGTGCTGACATGAAGGTTTTAGAGCAGTGTGGAATTGAAGCTTCAAAAGGAAATCAAATCCTTGGATTGATTAGGCGAAATATAGCATATAAAGAAAAAGAACTAATAATACCGCTGTAAAACAATAGTTAGGCCTCATTTAGAATATTCTATACAAGCGTGGAGGCCATACCGCAAGAAGGACATAGATATGCTAGAAAGAGGAGAGCGTCTAAAATGATTCACAAACTGAGGGATCTTAGTTATGAAAAACGCCTAAAAGAATGTAGTTTAACAACACTGGAGACAAGGAGATTGAGAGGAGATCAGATAGAAGTGTTTTATGATATTGAATGGTTATAAAAATATTGATAGAAATATGTTTTTTTCAGTTAATAAAGATAGAAAGACTTGAGGACATGAAGTTACATTAGTAAAGCAGCAGTGTAGATTAGACGTAAGAAAGTTCTCATTTTCACAAAGGACTCTGAATGAATGGAACATATTATCTGATGATTTTGTGGATGCTAGTGGTGTGAATATGTTTAAAAAATAAAATCGACACATGCCTCAGAAGGGCTGGATATATGTAGATAAAAGGGTTGGACTCTCGATAAGCCAAAGGGCTTCCTTGTCCACCTGCCATCTAGAGTTAATTCTCTGGATGGCAATCTTGTTAAATCTTGTTAAATCTACTCTTGCTAGACAATTTTGGACACGCTGAAGTTTTGTGATATTCTTGCTAGCGATATTATTAAGGAGGGAATTGCAATAGTCATGTCTGCTGCACGATACGAGGCAAATCATAGTTCTTACGAGTTCTCGCCCGTTGCACCCGGTCAAACCCGTCTCAATGGCGCACGTCTCTTCCGGTGACGCTCCGCTCAATGTCGCACGTCGCGCCAAGCCACGCTCACCTCGGTTGCGACGACTCGTCTGGTTACATCCGCTTTGTACACTTTTGAACAATGCAGCAACAAAGGTACACATGTAACTTGTATGCCAGCTCCGACCTGAACGGACTCATAGCCGAGCCACGCCTAGCAGCCTACAACCAACGACGCTTCGGTGCCAACTGCAGCGCAGTATTCCAATCCCAGACCGTTCCCACTTAAAATTACCCCTCAATTGACATTCTGGGTACACATGAAACACCCATGCATTACGTAAATGAGCTAATATTAACTAAGGACATGAGAGTGGTATTTATTGACTTGGATGAAGCATACGATCGGGTACCAAGGGAGGAGATATGGAGATGTGCGAGATAAAGGAATGTACCGGAAAAGTACATCAGACTGATACAGGATATGTACCGGGGATGTGAGACAAAGGTAGGCAGTATGGCTGGTGAAAGCAGCAACTTTGGCGTAGAGGTTAGGTGCACCAAGGATCTGCATGTAGTCCATACCTGTTCCTCACAGTGGTGGACGTCTTGACGGAGAAGGTGAGCAAAGATGCACCAGAATCAATGATGTTCGCAGATGACACTGTGCTGTGTGGAGGAAAGGAGGTAGACATGACAGAGTACCTGGAGACGTGGAGGAAGGCACTGGAAGAGAGAGGAATGAGGGTTAGTCGACCGAAAACCCAATTCATGGACTTCATGTTCGAACGGAATGAGGAGTTAGACAAACCAACTGTAAAGATACTGGGAGACGATCTGGAACAAGTGACACACTTCAAATATCTAGGGTCAGTCGTGGAAGAGACAGGAGGCATGGAAACGGAGATCAAACAGGGAGTGAGTGCAGCTTGGAGAAATTGGAAGAAATGCAGTGGAGTGTTGTGCGACAGGAGGATGCCAATGAAGTGGAAGGGGAATATCTATAACACAGTAGTCAGACCAGCAATGCTGTACGGGGCTGAGACCTGGGCAACAACGAAAGGACAAGAAGCAAGGATAGAGATGAATGAGATGAGGATGCTGAGGTAGATGTGTGGAGTAACAAAGAAAGATAAGATCTGAAACGAGTATATTAGAGGAGCAACGAGAGTGACACAAGCGTCCAAAAATATAACAGAGAAACGATTGAAATGGTATAGGCATGCGATGAGAAGGGAAGAGGAGCACATAGTGAAAAGAGTGTTAAATGCAGAGATACCAGGAAGAAGAAGGAGAGGACGACCAAAGACCAGATGGAATGACATATGAAGAAGAGACATGGAAATTGTGGGTCTGAGTGCAGATGTGGTGATGGACATGGCGACATCGAGAAAGAAAATTACCAGCCATACCGACGACCCCAGATGACCGGAAAAGTCAGAGAAGAAGAAGAAGACAACCTAGACAAACAAATTGCATAAGACCCCTCTGGACCAACTACTATGTGTTATAATTTACTCTCCTTCATAGTCTAATGCATAAAAATTAAAGGAGAGAACTATATTCTTACCTAAATACTGAGATATACACAAGTATCAAACTGCTACAATGGGTAAAATCGAAATATGGGATTCTCATTGATCCACACATTTATCAAATAGTAAGAGCCTCTAAAAAACAGTGAAGTTGCTGGAATCGAGAGGTGGGAAGTAATTTCCCTACAGCCAAATTATGTTACGATTTGTTAAATAATTATGTTGATATATAGAATATTGTTATCGCTTTGATCTCGTATCACCATGTTGGCCGTGGAGCAGAGCACACACACATAGAATGTGTAGAATTTCTGTGTTATTTGATGTATATTATAGCTTATTATACCATTGCATTAGTATAATACGAGATAAATGTGTTGTGTAATGTGTAAATTATTAAAAACAACTCTTGTAATTTAATACGTTTTGTATAACTGATGATGTTTTGCGTTAATTGATTGAACTTGCAGATTCTTTTCATTGCACTAATCGTAACGTGCAATCTTAGTACAGTGTGTAGATTATTATTTTGTTCGTGAATTTGATATTAATGTATACATATTTTTTTCGATGCACGTATGTACTTAAATAAGTACTAATACATGTAACCCCTGATTATTATTTGTTTCGGCTTTTCATCATCAGCTATTTCGGAGGAACGTGGATTCGAAAATTGTGAGATATCATATTGTACCATATGAAATGAAAATCAATGCTTGCCATCATTTTCATAATTAAGTAATCATGAATGGCTGTACTATTGTATTAGTATGCATTTTTGAACATTATTATACACCAACCAAAATTATATTAGTTAGTTACGTTTACCTGAATATCAGTGTATATGAGATATCGCCTGCAACCTTAAATACGAAACAATGTTATTATAATGCTTGTATTAGACAGATAATACGGATCATATTTCTATTGCAGAGTTCGTGCGAATCATGCAGGAGAAACCGTTGTAGAATTCGAGCAATTCAACGCATGGCAATGTGTTTCAAAGATCTTCCAAAGCAAAACACCAGAATCCATTCCAGAGTATGTCGTAATACGCCATGAAACCGCATATGTCACAAATCGATACATCAAATGATGGGAGTGAACTATTGATTGATTAGTACTCTCTAGTACGTAACTGAACTGGTAACTTTAACGTCATTTCACTGTTAGGCTGTTTAATAACATTCATAAACAATCTTATTTTAGGAATAGCTGCTGCCCTTTGGCATTCCCATGACCTGTGTAGATAACTGTAAGAGTAGATGCATGTTTGTCATTCTAAAAGTTTAGTTCCCTTGACGAGGCAGAGTCCAGCTGCGCTAACCGACTGTCATGTTGACCCGTTTCTCCGTGATCCAACCATCCGCTGTCGCACACTAACTAGCATTACTCAAACCAACACCAATTCGTGGTATATGCCATATTATGTTGTATGTGATCATATTTTGTAAACAACATTTAAATTGTTAATCATGAAGTTGTGTATTGTCGTATTTGTAGGGACAGTGCTTTTGTATCGTGTTACAAGGTTTGTTGGAAAATAAACACAGAGCGTCACCAACTACAGTTGCCAACATGGGACTTACTTTGAATTCCCCGTCCATTTTATTTGGATGACGTTGACTCTTCAAGTTGTACTTCATATCATTGTTTGTGCCCAAGCGGCAGAGAAGGTCTTACTGAGTAAACAATATTGATTTTTTTTTCTGCCCTACCCCCACGTTTCCATGGTAACAAACAAAATGGCCGCCAAATGTAGCACATATAAAAATTGCAACACTGGAAGTAATAATGATATGGTAATCAGTCTTGTATTGTTCTCCTGGATATTCTCTACAATCTGTTTAAAAACATTTCAATTTTGTATATTTACATTTTATTTTGAATTTGCAATCTATGTAATGGTAAATGCAAAAAATTTCGGCACATTTTGGGTCATTACTCCAAAGATAAAGCATAAAACAAAAATGTTTTTTACATATTGTGGCGAATATCCAGGAGTACACAACAATCTAAACGAATGTTTATGGTGTCAAAAAGGAGGGTTTCCGTAAATGCCGAAGAAACATTGGGTAATCGCATCGATTGTTTGAAAGTGTCACACCTGGTCCATGTATAAAAGTGTTTTCGAGATATGTAATTGTTATAATAGGTACATTTGTTGATGATAAATTATACAAAACTACTGGAATGTGGAAGAAACACATTTTAAGTATTTTTTTGTTAAAATCAACCATTCTAGCTGCCATACCGAACAAATGTTCTTCGTTTGACGGTATAAGTATGTTGTGTTATCTCACCTTGATTTTACGTACATGTTCTGTGTTATATATATGTATATATAATTATGTACATGGAATACATAAAGATGCCGTAAATCCTGATTACTTACAGCGGATAAATGTAGTGACGTGCATTTTACTATCACGTCAACAACGTCCGTAGCACGTTCGGTTGTGGGTTTCGACGATATCTGATAATCGGGTCGTGGTTGGAATATTTTATAATCAGCACAGAATACACGTTTCTTGTAGGTAGACAGCAGGCAAGACATGCGCTGTGAACGTTATAATCGAACGTGATCAGTTATTATGGTACAATTGATCAACTACTGACTTTCTGCGTCATCACTGTGCGTACTCGTGGAAATGTCTAAGTTCAGGACTGAATAACAGTTAGTAATTGGCTATAGGTTTTCTTCTTCACTGTTATTAGAAACCATCCATTCAACGTGCTCTCGATAAACAGTCCGGTTTTGGACATTGAAACACTCGCTGAAAAAAACAACTACCGCTACTGTAAACTGTTTCAACGTAGGATCAAACTTTCTGGTCTGGTTAAAGTGTCTGCGTTCGGTAAATATAAATATAACAGGCACCGAACGATTTGTTTTAGTAACGCATTCATCACTACATGGCCTATGCAACTAAAAACGTGCCCATTCGGACGTATCGTCTCTCGCACAAAAAGTCATAACATATAACAACTTGCAAATGTGCCAAGTCGATAGTAGCATTGCACATTGATCCAAATATGTTGAACGTTTTCCTTTGCATCCCCTTACACCGTACATACGTAGTCCGAGTTAAACCAGAAAGCTATTTCATGACCATTACCTTGTGTGAGCGGAAATGACGTAAGGCGACAATTCCGTCACTTACGTAGTAAAGTGCCTAGAGAGACGGCAAAGGAAGACGATTCACTGACACGCCGTTCAACGACACAAAGTACGGTTTTGACCAGGTTAAAGGTAAATAACAGAAAACTCTGATCATTGATGGCAGCATGTATCGTTGTCTACAACATCAGACAAAACACAAATAAGCCAACTTTAATATCTGACTTTGTTATATATAAATGACGTTTGTAGTCATGCTAAGCAAAACGGATTGACCTCGCGTGATTATAATAACAATAGCAGTAATAATAGTCAAAGTAACATACATATATAACTTATTTAGCCACTGGAACCTGAGATCAGACGCGCAACAAACAATAATCGTTACCCGTTATATTCTATACAAGAAGGTGAAATTCATAACGAACATCGACCATAACAATACAAAGATTTAAACATTATATGTATTATGAGGTGTCAGCAGTATTCTGAGGTGTCAGCAGTATTATGAGGTGTCAACAGTATTCTGAGGTGTCAGCAGTAATACCAAGTAATGGAAGTAAATGATCTACTTGCCTCTTTTACTCCTGCAACATTTGATGGCGTGAATAAAATAAACACAAATATTCAAGTCCTTTTATTGTTGTCAGTTACGGACCATGTTATAGCTGATAGCATATATAGATATATTGCTTAAACTAATACCACACATTACAAATTATTCACTGGATTCCGTCTTATGTCGGGGCGAATTCAAACAAAGCGCAATTCAACACACTGTTTTATGAAATAGAATCAGCCAAAGGAATGCACAAACAGTTGTTGAACCGTTTCAAATCTAAAGTTATTTCCAAAATACTATGAAATGTCAAACCGCACATGTTCTACAATGTCTCTCCGTTATGACACATACACCAGAGCTACGTTTGTCGCTGACATATTTAATTAAGATACACCAGAGACTAAAGTTTGTGAACTGCTGCACTCCCTCTTGCATGAAGTATTCCCGTCGTTTTGTTCCCAGACCATTACCAAGAACCACAGCACTCATATGATGCATGTAGCAGTATCGTCTTTTATTTGGTTACCGACAGGCAGTGTGCCACATTAATTGCAGGATATATGAAAACAGGTAATGCGACCGTAGGTTAGCTGACTGAATCAGCCATGCTGGCTGCACATTGAAACAACTCCACACCCACGTGGAAAATACGTTTGATTAGGTGACATTAGCTACGACGTACACTGACACATCTGCAACGGTCCGTTTTGTTCACTGCTCTGTCACTTGGTGGATGATCTTCTGATTGTATCACGCTGGTGACTTCCTGTTTTCGAGACCGACGGAGTTTCATCAACTCATCATGACCTGGACATCAAAGTAACGCAGTGTACGGAGTCAAACCAATAGATCAATGCCAAGTAAATGTATATGCGATATACCCATACATAGCAATATGTATGAATGCGTGTGTGTGTGTGTCTGTGTGCGTGCGTGCGTGCGTACGTGTGTGTATGTGTGCATGTGTGCACGTGTGTACGTGTGTACGTGTGTACGTATGTACGTGTGTTTGTGTGCATCTATGTATGTAGGCTTGACCAGGCTTGACGCAAACATCTACTCTTGAAGGCCAAGAAAAACAACAGCACTTCACGTGTGCGAGGCCCTCTATGCTGATGATGCTGCCTTATGCTCCCATTCCGAGGACCAACTAATCTTGAACAGCTTCTCAAATACTTGCACAGCTTTTGATCTCAAAATCAACGTCAAAAAGACTGTCACCATAAGCCATGGGAATCAGGAAACCTGTTATTGATGAACCCATGGAAACTGTGGAGAATTTCGCCTTCTTAGGCTCTATAATGTCTAAAAAGGTGACAAAGTTGCAACATCCTTTGGAAGACTCACGAATTGTGTCTGGTCCAACAGGAGCCTTACACTGCACACCAAGCTGAAAGTGTACCATGCTTGGTTCGTAAGCATTTTATTGTATGGCTCAGAGACATGGACAACGTACCGCAAACAAGAATGGAAACTCAACAGTTTTCATCTTCGTTGCCTGCGAACAATCTTTGGCCTAAAATGGCAGGATAAAATTACTAATCTCAAGATCCTGCAGCGTTGCAAGTCAACGCCACTAAGCAACATCCTCAAACACATACACCTACGATGACTTGGACACGCATAGCGCATGCCCAGTGACCGCCTCGAAAATACAATTTTCTATGGGGAGTTGACTGAGAGCTAAGGTCCAGTAGACAGACCCAAATTAAGAGTCAAAGATGTGGTCAAGAGTGATCTAAAAGACTGCGGCATCGACCCTCTACTCTGGCCGACTTTTGCCGAGGACAGAGTCATCTGGCGAGCTTGTCTCACTGGTGGTTCAGCAAATGACACCGAAATATATAAGATAAACCTGGAAACCAAGCGTGCGAGACGTCATGCCAGAAATCCAAGTCAACCTACCTGATGCAGCTACAACAAGCATTGTCTCTCGAGGCAGAAGCTGGCTTCTGTCTGGAGACATAATGCTTTAAATACTAGAGGCTTTACTATGTATGTAAGTATATATGTATGTATGTATGTATGTATGTACGTATGTCTGTATGCATGTATGCATGCATGCATTCATGCATGCACGCACGCACGTATGATTGTATGTAGGTATGTTTATGTATTGTATGTATGTATGTATAGAAGTATGGATGTATGCATGTATGCATATATGTTATTTTATATAAATACATGCTCTAATTGTTAAATGATATGCATGTATATATGTATGTATTAATGTAGGTAGGTTCATTCATTTATTTAAATAAATAAATGCTCTAATTATTAATTATGTGCATGTATGTATGTATGTAAGTTTGTATATGTGTGTATGTGTGGGCATGGGTGTATGTGTACATGTGTGTATGTATGTATGTGTGCATTTATTCATGTTTACACGTATGAATTAATAATACATAGCCAATTCAATTTATATTTAAAACACAAAGTAATAAATGTCATTATGCATAAAATAATAATCATTATGTTGGATAAAACGCATGTGTTTATAATAATTATATTGGATCGACGCATACTAACCCTTGATGCAACCGGCGAGGTTGGAGATCGGCTGCACTGGACGTTTTAGTATGAATGTCATCACACACACTGTGATGGCCACCTTAGCTGGTTGCACGACGCTGATGTCTGTTGTGGCCGACGTGAGAAATGACGTGAGCCACGCTATACTCTTGTAATAGCCGTAGGTCAGTCCATACATGAGGGTCACATAGGACGACACTGTGCACACGGCAACGGTTAAAGCCCAGGCGATGTACTTACACCACCATGGTAATCGAAAACCCGGAGTTTTCTGGAAATGTGTGTTCTTGTCTTGTACTTTGGCTTCAGGTTTACTGTGAGGCAGTTCCGCATCAGGTTTACTCTTATCTGTAATGTCGCCGTGATCTCCTTCCGACAATTTGCCTGAAATGGTTTTTTTGTGTAAGGAAGACGACTTAAAAGAATCGTCGTCGCTGTAACGTATTTGAAATTTCGGTGTGCGAGGAATTGCAAAACGGAATAAAAATACGATCAATATGTTGATTGGCATAACCATAAGGGCACTTTCCACGCCAATAATTAGTTTGTCCACATCGATGGTGACGACGTTGAATTTCAATTCGTCGTGGAAATGGTTCGTCTTTTTCTGCTCGTAAAACATTATGTTGACGAGCATCGACGACATAATGAACGCGAAACATCCCGACAAGCGCTCCACTCTTGTGAAGGTGCTAAGAGAAAGACACGTGAATATGCTTGCCCAGGGATATTTATCTCGAAATCCCTGCAGCGATTTCACGCGAAGTGTGTATTTTAGCACCTGTTCCTTCGTCACATTTAGTGTGTGTTCGGCCAATGTTCCCCCTTTGTCCGGAGGTAGCCGCTTGTCGCATACAAAATTCAAAATCTCGTCAGTTTGTGTGTCGTGCACGGTGATCTGGTACAGAAACCTACAACAACACATTGGCATACCGTGTTATGTCGGTGATTAATAAACCTACAGCAACACATTGACATACCATGTTATGTCGGTGATTATTAAACCTACAGCAACACATTGACATACCATGTTATGTCGGTGATTATTAAACCTACAGCAACACATTGACATACCATGTTATGTCGGTGATTATTAAACCTACAGCAACACATTGACATACCATGTTATGTCGGTGATTATTAAACCTTCAGCAACACATTGCCATACCATGTTATGTCGGTGATTATTAAACCTTCAGCAACACATTGCCATACCATGTTATGTCGGTGATTATTAAACCTTCAGCAACACATTGCCATACCATGTTATGTCGGTGATTATTAAACCTTCAGCAACACATTGCCATACCATGTTATGTCGGTGATTATTAAACCTTCAGCAACACATTGGCATACCATGTTATGTCGGTGATTATTAAACCTTCAGCAACACATTGCCATACCATGTTATGTCGGTGATTATTAAACCTACAGCAACACATTGACATACCATGTTATGTCGGTGATTATTAAACCTTCAGCAACACATTGACATACCATGTTATGTCGGTGATTATTAAACCTTCAGCAACACATTGCCATACCATGTTATGTCGGTGATTATTAAACCTTCAGCAACACATTGCCATACCATGTTATGTCGGTGATTATTAAACCTTCAGCAACACATTGCCATACCATGATATGTCGGTGATTATTAAACCTTCAGCAACACATTGGCATACCATGTTATGTCGGTGATTATTAAACCTACAGCAACACATTGACATACCATGTTATGTCGGTGATTATTAAACCTACAGCAACACATTGGCATACCATGTTATGGCGGTGATTATTAAACCTACAGCAACACATTGACATACCATGTTATGTCGGTGATTATTAAACCTACAGCAACACATTGACATACCATGTTATGTCGGTGATTATTAAACCTACAGCAACACATTGACATACCATGTTATGTCGGTGATTAATAAACCTACAGCAACACATTGACATACCATGTTATGTCGGTGATTATTAAACCTTCAGCAACACATTGACATACCATGTTATGTCGGTGATTATTAAACCTACACCAACACATTGACATACCGTATCATGTCTGTGATTATTAAACTCTTTCTTAGTTCCGTTATCATATATGCGCCGTTATCATATATGCACATAAATACAATGAGCCAACGCAAATCTTGGAAAACTGTTTGTGTGCGCGTGAGCGTGTGTGCGTGTGTGCGCGTGAGCGCGAAGTGTGCGCGGCGTGTGCGCGGCGTGCGCGCGGCGTGTGTGTGTGTGCGTGCGTGCGTGTGTGTAGAAACCGGTACGTACCAGTAGTGATCAATATTGGAATAGTCGATCGACAAAATAAGACTTTTCAACTTGCCGAGGCGGCACGTTTCAGCAAGTATGAACCAGTCTTCGGACCCATTCTTAAACAATGTCAATTTGTCGTCCTTCAATGCATGTATTTCACCGACTCCTTCGTTGCCAACCATAGTTAAGGACACCCTTGCACTCGTGCCAGCTCCTTTCCCCACAGCCGTCAGAACGGTCACCAGATACAAATACTCGGCGTCGTCTTCGTTGTCAACCAGAAAGGTCACTTGTCGCTACAACGACAACTAAGATAGGCAGGATATAATTACACAATACGCCAAGAGCTAAACACCGAAATTCCTACATTACAATAAAGTAGAGACCGACGACGCAATGAGATAAAACACATCCGTGTTCTTCCTTTCAAGGATAATATTAGAACTGCAGTCGTGAGAATCAGATGCATTTTACACGAGGATCCTTCGTGTTTTATCAAATCAAATTGACTTTTATTCGACATGGTACTGACACATGCACGCACGCACGCACGCACGCACGCACGCACGCACGCACGCACGCACGCACGCACGCACGCACGCACGCACGCACGCACGCAAGCACGCGCCGCACACACACCACGCATACATACACACACACACATGAATATACATACACACATGTGTACACACACGTGTGCGCGCACACACATGTGTACACACGCACACAGGCATGGGCGCGCACATTATATATTAAACGTAAATTCACCTACATTGGTCTTGTCTTTACTGTCACGATGACGAGCCCACACGACGAATAATATATAAATAAACCAGACGACAAGAACAGTGCTCAACGTCACAGCGTTTGTCTGGATCCCATGAAGAAGCGAGAAGTCAAATATATCGACTTTGCTGGGAGGAATGAAGAACTGGCCACTGAATGTACTCAGATGATTGCAGTTACAAACGAGGCTCGATGATGATGTTTCCGGGGATACCTGCACGCAAACAAGACAGAACAACAGACAACAAGGGTTAGACAAGTAACTCCAGAATATTATTATATTCAGATTATATTTACTAGTTGGTAAAACACATTACAGCCAAATGTTAACACTTACGCTATCCAAACAGAAGCCACTGGAATGAGAATTTGTTAGCAGAATGAATTCTGGTAGACCAATATTTTTAGCATTGCCGTCCGAGGAAGTGGTTAATGAGACGTAGCCAAAGGTAATTAAAGCGAAAAAGTATATTCTCGCATCAAAAGCAGAAACATTTTGCCTTTCAACGTTATATATTATGTTTTGTGCTTATATGACTAATAAAAAGTTTGTTTAGCGTTAAAATAACATTAGGATATAAATATTGTTATATTCATACAACATTTAAACAAACGTGTGTCCGATACTGTTATTTTCCGTTCACAAATCTAGAGGTGTTAAACCACATTATCTTAAGTCGTTTTGTCATAACTAAGATATCTTAGTTCTGGAGTAACCTTAGTTGCTGTCCTCCGTATTCGGTCTTCCGCAGCGATGTCCGTCTTACGATACGACCTACATATTGGTAGGCATGTGCTAAATGAAGCCAAACTATTGTTCTATACAGGGGTGTTATTAAGTGGGGTTCCTTGTATATTACAACTATAATTAATCAATTAAATTGATGTCCGTTGGATACGACAATCCAGCTCTGACAAGTTCATATCAACAATATGTTTTCTTGAATTGTAGTATTTAAAACGATATCTGTCATTGGATATTTAAAGTCTATCTTCCGGGTGTTCTGTGTATAGACATCAACACCTCCCAAAATTGAATAAGATGAGTCGTTTTCAGACAATCTTAATGATGTTTCCTGATTGCAAATGTATCTCTGACTGATCTCTTATTAATAATAATAATATATTTTATTTGGTATTGCGCCACATCCAGTATTGTTCGTGGCGCTTCACAACATATTAAAATACATAAAAATTGTAGAATTGCAATAAATATGTATATTAATTTAAAATAACTATTAGTGGTAAAGAATGAAATAAATAAATACATACATAAAATAAACAAATACATACGTATTCAATAATGTAGAATTTCTAAATATAGAAGTAAATAAATAGCAGTTATTCATCAAAATTAAATAATATTAATAATAATCAACCTAGCACAATAACTATATAAAATAATACAGAATAATCATTATACGAATACGATAGCTAATTAACATTGGTTTTAGTAGAGGGCATCTTTGACTGATCTCTTATTATTGAATGTATCTCTGACTGATCTCTTATTATTAAATGTATCTCTGACTGATCCCTTATTATTATATGTATCTCTGACTGATCTCTTATTATTATATGTATCTCTGACTGATCTCTTATTATTCTATGTATCTCTGACTGATCTCTTATTATTGAATATATCTCTGACTGATCTCTTATTATTGTATGTATCTCTGACTGATCTCTTATTATTGTATGTATCTCTGACTGATCTCTTATTATTGTATGTATCTCTGACTGATCTCTTATTATTGAATGTATATCTGACTGATCTCTTTTAATTGTATGTATCTCTGACTGATCTCTTATTATTGTATGTATATCTGACTGATCTCTTATTATTGAATGTATCTCTGACTTATCTCTTATTATTGTATGTATCTTTGACTGATCTCTTATTATTGAGTGTATATCTGACTGATCTCTTATTATTGAATGTATTTCTGACTGATCTCTTATTGTTGAATGTATCTCTGACTGATCTCTTATTATTGTATGTATCTCTGACTGATCTATTATTATTTAATGAATCTCTGACTGATCTCTTATTATTGAGTGTATATCTGACTGATCTCTTATTATTGAATGTATTTCTGACTGATCTCTTATTATTGAATATATCTCTGACTGATCTCTTATTATTGTATGTATCTCTGACTGATCTCTTATTATTGTATGTACTTCTGACTGATCTCTTATTATTGAATGTATATCTGACTAATCTGTTATTATTGTATGTATCTTTGACTGATCTCTTATTATTATATGTATATCTGACTGATCTCTTATTATTGAATGTATCTCTGACTGATCTGTTATTATTGTATGTATCTCTGACTGATCTCTTATTATTGAATGTATATCTGACTGATCTCTTATTATTGAGAGTATATCTGACTGATCTCTTATTATTGAATATATCTCTGACTGATCTCTTATTATTGTATGTATATCTGACTGATCTCTTATTATTGAATGTATCTCTGACTGATCTCTTATTATTGTATGTATTTCTGACTGATCTCTTATTATTGAATGTATATCTGACCGATCTCTTATTATTGTATGTATCTTTGACTGATCTCTTATTATTATATGTATATCTGACTGATCTCTTATTATTGAATGTATCTCTGACTGATCTATTATTATTGTATGTATCTCTGACTGATCTCTTATTATTGAATGTATTTCTGACTGATCTCTTATTATTGAATGTATCTCTGACTGATCTATTATTATTGAATGTATCTCTGACTGATCTCTTATTATTGTATGTATCTCTGACTGATCGCTTATTATTGAATGTATCTCTGACTGATCTGTTATTATTGAATGTACTTCTGACTGATCTCTTATTATTGAATGTATATCTGACTAATCTGTTATTATTGTATGTATCTTTGACTGATCTCTTATTATTATATGTATATCTGACTGATCTCTTATTATTGAATGTATCTCTGACTGATCTGTTATTATTGTATGTATCTCTGACTGATCTCTTATTATTGAATGTATATCTGACTGATCTCTTATTATTGAGAGT
The DNA here is from genome assembly GCA_963995525.1 of Escarpia spicata. Classification (NCBI taxonomy): domain Eukaryota; kingdom Metazoa; phylum Annelida; class Polychaeta; order Sabellida; family Siboglinidae; genus Escarpia; species Escarpia spicata. Next base: position 3,127,160 of record OZ023206.1, on the reverse strand, counting down.
ATATCTGACTGATCTCTTATTATTGAATATATCTCTGACTAATCTGTTATTATTGTATGTATCTTTGACTGATCTCTTATTATTATATGTATATCTGACTGATCTCTTATTATTGAATGTATCTCTGACTGATCTGTTATTATTGTATGTATCTCTGACTGATCTCTTATTATTGAATGTATATCTGACTGATCTCTTATTATTGAGAGTATATCTGACTGATCTCTTATTATTGAATATATCTCTGACTGATCTCTTATTATTGTATGTATATCTGACTGATCTCTTATTATTGAATGTATCTCTGACTGATCTCTTATTATTGTATGTATTTCTGACTGATCTCTTATTATTGAATGTATATCTGACCGATCTCTTATTATTGTATGTATCTTTGACTGATCTCTTATTATTATATGTATATCTGACTGATCTCTTATTATTGAATGTATCTCTGACTGATCTATTATTATTGTATGTATCTCTGACTGATCTCTTATTATTGAATGTATTTCTGACTGATCTCTTATTATTGAATGTATCTCTGACTGATCTATTATTATTGAATGTATCTCTGACTGATCTCTTATTATTGTATGTATCTCTGACTGATCGCTTATTATTGAATGTATCTCTGACTGATCTGTTATTATTGAATGTATCTCTGACTGATCTATTATTATTGAATGTATCTCTGACCGATCTCTTATTATTGAATGTATCTCTGACTGATCTCTTATTATTGAGTGTATTTCTGACTGATCCCTTATTATTGAATTTATTTCTGACTGATCTCTTATTATTGTATATATCTCTGACTGATCTCTTATTATTGTATGTATCTCTGACTGATCTCTTATTATTAAATGTATCTCTGACTGATCTCTTATTATTGAATGTATCTCTGACTGATCTCTTATTATTGAATGCATCTCTGACTGATCTCTTATTATTGAGAGTATATCTGACTGATCTCTTATTATTGAATGTATTTCTGACTGATCTCTTATTATTGAATATATCTCTGACTGATCTCTTATTATTGTATGTATCACTGACTGATCTCTTATTATTGTAAGTATCTCTGACTGATCTCTTATTATTGAATGCATCTCTGACTGATCTCTTATTATTGAGAGTATATCTGACTGATCTCTTATTATTGAATGTATTTCTGACTGATCTCTTATTATTGAATATATCTCTGACTGATCTCTTATTATTGTATGTATCACTGACTGATCTCTTATTATTGTAAGTATCTCTGACTGATTTCTTATTATTGTATGTACTTCTGACTGATCTCTTATTATTGACTGTATATCTGACTGATCTCTTATTATAGTATGTATCTTTGACTGATCTCTTATTATTATATGTATATCTGACTGATCTCTTATTATTGAATGTATCTCTGACTGATCTATTATTATTGTATGTATCTCTGACTGATCTCTTATTATTGAATGTATTTCTGACTGATCTCTTATTATTGAATGTATCTCTGCCTGATCTCTTATTATTGAGAGTATATCTGACTGATCTCTTATTATTGAATGCATTTCTGACTGATCTCTTATTATTGAATATATCTCTGACTGATCTCTTATTATTTTATGTATCTCTGACTGATCTCTTATTATTGTATGTATCTATGACTGATCTCTTATTATTGTATGTATCTCTGACTGATCTCTTCTTATTGAGTGTATATCTGACTGATCTCTTATTATTGAATGTATTTCTGACTAATCTCTTATTATTGAATGTATCTCTGACTGATCTCTTATTACTGTATGTATTTCTGACTGATCTCTTATTATTGAATGTATATCTGACCGATCTCTTATTATTGTATGTATCTTTGACTGATCTCTTATTATTATATGTATATCTGACTGATCTCTTATTATTGAATGTATCTCTGACTGATCTATTATTATTGTATGTATCTCTGACTGATCTCTTATTATTGAATGTATCTCTGACTGATCGCTTATTATTGAATGTATCTCTGACTGATCTGTTATTATTGAATGTATCTCTGACTGATCTATTATTATTTAATGAATCTCTGACTGATCTCTTATTATTGAGTGTATATCTGACTGATCTCTTATTATTGAATGTATCTCTGACTGATCTATTATTATTTTATGTATCTCTGAATGATCTCTTATTATTGAATGTATCTCTGACTGATCTCTTATTAGTGAATGCATCTCTGACTGATCTCTTATTATTGAATGTATCTCTGACTGATCTCTTATTATTGTATGTATCTCTGACTGATCTCTTATTATTGTATGTATCTCTGACTGATCACTTATTATTGTATGTATCTCTGACTGATCTATTAGTATTGAATGTATCTCTGACTGATCTATTATTATTGAATGCATCTCTGACTGATCTATTATTATTGAATGTATCTCTGACTGATCTCTTATTATTGTATGTATCTCTGACTGATCGCTTATTGTTGAATGTATCTCTGACTGATCTGTTATTATTGAATGTATCTCTGACTGATCTATTATTTTTGAATGTATCTCTGACTGATCTCTTATTATTGTATGTATCTCTGACTGATCACTTATTATTGTATGTATCTCTGACTGATCTATTATTATTGAATGCATCTCTGACTGATCTATTATTATTGAATGTATCTCTGACTGATCTCTTATTATTGTATGTATCTCTGACTGATCGCTTATTGTTGAATGTATCTCTGACTGATCTGTTATTATTGAATGTATCTCTGACTGATCTATTATTATTGAATGTATCTCTGACCGATCTCTTATTATTGAATGTATCTCTGACTGATCTCTTATTATTGAGTGTATTTCTGACTGATCCCTTATTATTGAATTTATTTCTGACTGATCTCTTATTATTGTATATATCTCTGACTGATCTCTTATTATTGTATGTATCTCTGACTGATCTCTTATTATTAAATGTATCTCTGACTGATCTCTTATTATTGAATGTATCTCTGACTGATCTCTTATTATTGAATGCATCTCTGACTGATCTCTTATTATTGAGAGTATATCTGACTGATCTCTTATTATTGAATGTATTTCTGACTGATCTCTTATTATTGAATATATCTCTGACTGATCTCTTATTATTGTATGTATCACTGACTGATCTCTTATTATTGTAAGTATCTCTGACTGATCTCTTATTATTGAATGCATCTCTGACTGATCTCTTATTATTGAGAGTATATCTGACTGATCTCTTATTATTGAATGTATTTCTGACTGATCTCTTATTATTGAATATATCTCTGACTGATCTCTTATTATTGTATGTATCACTGACTGATCTCTTATTATTGTAAGTATCTCTGACTGATTTCTTATTATTGTATGTACTTCTGACTGATCTCTTATTATTGACTGTATATCTGACTGATCTCTTATTATAGTATGTATCTTTGACTGATCTCTTATTATTATATGTATATCTGACTGATCTCTTATTATTGAATGTATCTCTGACTGATCTATTATTATTGTATGTATCTCTGACTGATCTCTTATTATTGAATGTATTTCTGACTGATCTCTTATTATTGAATGTATCTCTGCCTGATCTCTTATTATTGAGAGTATATCTGACTGATCTCTTATTATTGAATGCATTTCTGACTGATCTCTTATTATTGAATATATCTCTGACTGATCTCTTATTATTTTATGTATCTCTGACTGATCTCTTATTATTGTATGTATCTATGACTGATCTCTTATTATTGTATGTATCTCTGACTGATCTCTTCTTATTGAGTGTATATCTGACTGATCTCTTATTATTGAATGTATTTCTGACTAATCTCTTATTATTGAATGTATCTCTGACTGATCTCTTATTACTGTATGTATTTCTGACTGATCTCTTATTATTGAATGTATATCTGACCGATCTCTTATTATTGTATGTATCTTTGACTGATCTCTTATTATTATATGTATATCTGACTGATCTCTTATTATTGAATGTATCTCTGACTGATCTATTATTATTGTATGTATCTCTGACTGATCTCTTATTATTGAATGTATCTCTGACTGATCGCTTATTATTGAATGTATCTCTGACTGATCTGTTATTATTGAATGTATCTCTGACTGATCTATTATTATTGAATGTATCTCTGACCGATCTCTTATTATTGAATGTATCTCTGACTGATCTCTTATTTTTGTATGTATTTCTGACTAATCTCTTATTATTGAATGTATATCTGACTGATCGCTTATTATTGTATGTATTTCTGACTGATCTCTTATTATTGAGAGTATATCTGACTGATCTCTTATTATTGAGTGTATATCTGACTGATCTCTTATTATTGAATGTATTTCTGACTGATCTCTTATTATTGAATGTATCTCTGACTGATCGCTTATTATTGTATGTATTTCTGACTGATCTCTTATTATTGAATGTATCTTTGACTTATCTCTTATTATTATATGTATATCTGACTGATCTCTTATTATTGAATGTATATCTGACTGATCTCTTATTATTGAATGTATCTCTGACTGATCTATTATTATTTTATGTATCTCTGAATGATCTCTTATTATTGAATGTATCTCTGACTGATCTCTTATTAGTGAATGCATCTCTGACTGATCTCTTATTATTGAATGTATCTCTGACTGATCTCTTATTATTGTATGTATCTCTGACTGATCTCTTATTATTGTATGTATCTCTGACTGATCACTTATTATTGTATGTATCTCTGACTGATCTATTAGTATTGAATGTATCTCTGACTGATCTATTATTATTGAATGCATCTCTGACTGATCTATTATTATTGAATGTATCTCTGACTGATCTCTTATTATTGTATGTATCTCTGACTGATCGCTTATTGTTGAATGTATCTCTGACTGATCTGTTATTATTGAATGTATCTCTGACTGATCTATTATTTTTGAATGTATCTCTGACTGATCTCTTATTATTGTATGTATCTCTGACTGATCACTTATTATTGTATGTATCTCTGACTGATCTATTATTATTGAATGCATCTCTGACTGATCTATTATTATTGAATGTATCTCTGACTGATCTCTTATTATTGTATGTATCTCTGACTGATCGCTTATTGTTGAATGTATCTCTGACTGATCTGTTATTATTGAATGTATCTCTGACTGATCTATTATGTTTGAATGTATCTCTGACTGATCTCTTATTATTTAACAAGATTTAACAAGATTGCCACCCAGAGAATTAACTCTAGGTAGCAGGTGGACAAGGAAGCCCTTGGCTTATCGAGAGTCCGACCTTTTTATCTATGTGTATCCCGCCCGTCTGAGGTATGTGTCGATTTTATTTTTAAACATATTCACGCTACTAGCACCCACACAATCAGCAGGTTATCTGTTCCATTCATTTACAGTCCTTTGTGAAAATGAAAACTTTCTTATATCCAATCTACTCTGCTCCTTTGCTAATGCAAGATCATGTCATCTAGTCCTTCTATCTTTCTTAACTGAGAAAAACATATTTCTATCAATATTTTCATAACCCTTCAATATTTTAAACACTTCTATCTGATCTCCTCTCAATCTCCTGGTCTCTAGTGTTGTTAAACCGCATTTCTTTTGGCGTATTTCATAACTAAGATCCCTCAGATTTGGTGTCATTTTAGTTGCTCTCCTCTGCACTCTTTCTAGCATATCTATGTCCTTCTTGCGATATGGCCTCCACGCTTGAATACAATATTCTAAATGAGGCCTAACTATTGTTTTGTACAGCGGTATTATTAGCTCTTTTTCCTGATACGTTATGTTTCGCCTAATTAATTCAAGGATTTTATTTCCCTTTGAAGCTGCAATTCCGCACTGCTCTGAAATCTTCACATCAGCACTAACGGTTAACCCTAAGTCCTTTTCTTTTACAGTAGTACTTAGTACAGTACCCCCCTTTGTATATTCTACCTCTTCGTTCCCATGTCCTATGTGGAGGCATTTACATTTCACAAAATTGAACATCATTTGCCACTTTTCAGACCATTTGATCAACCTGTCAAGATCATCTTGTAAATGCTGTCTATCTCCATCACTTTTAATCCTTCTAAACACTTTTGTATCATCCGCAAATTTCAACACCTTGCTTGTTATTTCATCATCCAAATCGTTGATGTATATTAAGAATAATATAAGACCTAATACTGATCCCTGTGGTACCCCACTCAATACCGATTTCCAGTTTGAAGCCTCCCCATCAACTACTATACGTTGTCTTCTGTCAATCAGCCATTGTTCTATCCAGTTTATTATACCATTTCCTATGCCATGGGCCTTTAGTTTAAGCAGTAATCTTTGATGTGGTACTTTGTCAAAAGCTTTTTGAAAATCTAAGTAGACGATATCTACTGGTGATCCCTCATCTACCCACTTAGTGATGTCTTCCAAAAACATAACATATTTGTTAAGCATGACCTCGCTTTAAAAAAACCATGTTGAGATGGGTTTATCAAGTTTTGTTTAACAAGAAAATCCACCATGTGATCTTTAATTAGTCTTTCTAATAATTTACAAATCACTGATGTTAAACTCACTGGTCTATAGTTCTCTGACTTGTTTCTCGAACCTTTTTTGAATAACGGTATAATGTTTGCTTCTTTCCATTCTAAAGGAACCACTCCCTCTTCTAATGACAAGTTGAAAACTGTTGCAAGTGTTATGCTAATTTGTTCTACAATTTCCAATAGTAGTTTGGGTGGAATACCATCCACTCCAGGTGATTTATTCTCCTTCATAGCCCTTATTTTCTTAGCTACCATTTCCGGGGTTACAATTAATTGTCCTAAATAGTCTGAATCTGCCCCCTTGAACTTAGCCTCTGGTATTGGCAGTGAACTAATATCTTCCCTGGTAAACACTAAAGTACTCATTCAGGTCTTCTGCCATTATGAATCCCTGTGATATTATATTTCCAGCACTATCTTCTAGAGGACCGACCTTATCTTGAACTTTCTGTTTGCTTCGAACATACGCATAAAAACTGTTGCTGTCATGTTTTATATTACTAGCTAATTGTTGTTCATAGCTTCTCTTTGAATTTCTAATTTCAGCTGTAGCTTGGTTAAGTGCTTCTTTATAATTGTTGTAGTCTTCATCATTTCCAGTACATCTATATGACTTCCACATCATTTGTTTATACTTAATTTTTCTAATGGCTTCTTTCGATAAGTGTTTCTTTTTGGACCGTTTTCCTTGTTTTTTGAAGGGTACAAATTTATCGATTATGCACTGAATTTCACTCTTTAATATATTCCAGCATTCTGTTGCCGTCTTATTTTTCAGTGTCTTATTCCAGTCTATCTTTGCTAAATATTTCCTCATGTCCTTATACCTTCCTTTGTGGAAATTTCTCCTATACTGCTTTTTGCTATTCCTTTCTGATTTTACTTTGATGGTAAAATGTATCTGGTTGTGATCGATACTCCCCAGTGGCTCACATATCTTGACATTGTCAATTAATTAATTCTGTGAGGACGAAACTATGTCTAACACATTCTCACCCCTGGTTGGTTCTAGCACATGTTGAGAAAGGAATGTATCTTGAACTAAAACTAAAAACTTGTGGTCCTCTCTCCCCATACTCTGTAGAGATTTCCATTGTATATGCCCATGGTTAAAATCCCCCATAATAATACAGTCCCGTTTGCTTACTTCCCTTATAGCGTTTTGTATTTTTTCATTCTCTTCTATGCTTATGTTTGGACTTCGATAAACTAACCCAACTGTTAACGTTGAGTTTCCTGTAACTATGTTACACCAAACAGCTTCTTCGCAATCTGCTTCTCTTTCTAATTTTATTTCATAAGCCTGAATAGATTCTTTAATATATAAAATAACTCCACCTCCCTTTCTTCCTATTCTATCTTTTCTAAACATTACATATCCTGTCAGTCCCAATTCAGCATCTGATATATCGGTGGTGGTCCAGGATTCGGTTATACCTATTATATGAGGGTCAATATCTTCTACCATAATGTTTAGTTCATTTCTTTTGTTTACTATACTCCTTGCATTTAAACAAACACATTTATATCCAGCTTCAGAAGAGTTTTCCAGACTGTTATTTGTTGATTTATTTGTGCTGTCTTTATGTATGCCTCCATTTTCAGGCTTTTCTGTGAGTCCCCCCTGCGAATCTAGTTTAAACAGATGCAACCTGTCCCACTGTCAACAGATTGCAGCAGATTCTCTGAGAAAACTGCTGCCCCCTTTCCACTAAGATGGAGGCCATCTCTCATGTACATATCTTCCCTCCCAAAAAAGTATCCCCATAAATCTGTGAATCCCACCCCCTCTTCTTCACACATCTGCTCAGCTAGTGCATTGATCGCCATCCTCTTGCAGTTTCTATACGTTGCCCCCCTTCCTCCCATTACTGGCAACATTCCTGACAAAATAACCTGTTCGACTCTCGTCTTCTTTAGCTTCCTCACTAACTGTCTATAGTTCTGTACTATCGCAGTTGTTCCCTCCCTGTCTGCATTATTTGTTCCTACATGTACCAGTATAGACCCCCCCTTGCCATGTCCCAATACCTTCTCTACCCTGTCAGTTACATGTTCAATCCTAGCCCCCGGTAAACAAACAACGATGTCCTTCCCCTCGCTCAGTGTCTTGTCCGTCTTTCTCATAATGGAGTCACCCATAAACACCCTCTCTTTCCTCATTGCCCCCTCAATCACTGCCTTAGAATAGCTCCTTCTTCGGTTTGCATCTGTCTGGTTGTTGTCTGAATTTAATGTATCTCTGACTGATCTCTTATTATTGTATGTATTTCTGACTTATCTCTTATTATTGAATGTATATCTGACTGATCTCTTATTATTGTATGTATTTCAGACTGATCTCTTATTATTGTATGTATCTTTGACTGATCTCTTATTATTATATGTATATCTGACTGATCTCTTATTATTGAATGTATCTCTGACTGATCTATTATTATTGAATGTATCTCTGACTGATCTGTTATTATTGAATGTATCTCTGACTGATCTCTTATTATTGAATATATGTCTGACTAATCTCTTATTATTGAATATATCTCTGACTTATCTCTTATTATTGAATGTATATCTGACTGATCTCTTATTATTGAATGTATCTCTGACTGATCTCTTATTATTATATGTATATCTGACTGATCTCTTATTATTGAATATACCTCTGACTGATCTCTTATTATTGAATGTATCTCTGACTGATCTCTTATTATTGAATATACCTCTGACTGATCTCTTATTATTGAATGTATCTCTGACTGATCTCTTATTATTGAATATATCTCTGACTGATCTGTTATTATTGAATGTATCTCTGACTGATCTCTTATTATTGAATGTATCTCTGACTGATCTCTTATTATTGAATGTATCTCTGACTGATCTCTTATTATTGAATGTATCTCTGACTGATCTGTTATTATTGAATGTATCTCTGACTGATCTCTTATTATTGAATGTATCTCTGACTGATCTCTTATTATTGAATGTATCTCTGACTGATCTCTTATTATTGAATGTATCTCTGACAGATCTATTATTATTGAATGTATCTCTGACTGATCTATTATTATTGAATGTATCTCTGACTGATCTCTTATTATTTTATGTATCTCTGACTGATCTCTTATTATTGTATGTATCTCTGACTGATCTCTTATTATTGTATGTATCTCTGACTGATCTCTTATTATTGAATATACCTCTGACTGATCTCTTATTATTGAATGTATCTCTGACTGATCTCTTATTATTGAATATACCTCTGACTGATCTCTTATTATTGAATGTATCTCTGACTGATCTCTTATTATTGAATATATCTCTGACTGATCTGTTATTATTGAATGTATCTCTGACTGATCTGTTATTATTGAATGTATCTCTGACTGATCTCTTATTATTGAATGTATCTCTGACTGATCTCTTATTATTGAATGTATCTCTGACTGATCTGTTATTATTGAATGTATCTCTGACTGATCTCTTATTATTGAATGTATCTCTGACTGATCTCTTATTATTGAATGTATCTCTGACTGATCTCTTATTATTGAATGTATCTCTGACTGATCTCTTATTATTGAATGTATCTCTGACAGATCTATTATTATTGAATGTATCTCTGACTGATCTATTATTATTGAATGTATCTCTGACTGATCTCTTATTAAAAAAATTACTAATCTGCCAACAAAACGCAATAGTCCGACATAAACTCGAGGTAAACTTTTAAACTGACACAAATTATGAGTAAAATTTTAACAAAATGTTGGACAGATTGTTTACTTTTTAAGCTGCAAAGAAATCTTAGTTCTATAGAAGTCAGAACGAAACTTCATTTCTAAGCACATTTCCGGGTTCACCTTATGGCATACGAGGGTTGCGGGGCGCGCGCCTTAGACTTACGTCTTGCATTGTAAACAAATGAGATTTACCCTAAAACACAACGACACCGTGAAATAAGGGTTATTTCGAAGAATAATAGAGGTCTCACGTTACATTCGTGGGGTTGTAGACTAATTCATTAGAATGTGGCGCCCGTTGTGCTCGCCGTCTAGTAACAAGATTTAACAAAGATTGCCACCCAGAGAATTAAATCTAGATGGCAGGTGGACAAGGAAGCCTTTTGGCTTGTCGAGAGTCCAACCCTTTTCATATACGCTTATCTCGCCCTTCTGAGGAATGTGTCGATTTATAAAAAAAACATATTCACGTTACTATCCACACAATCAGCAGATAATCTGTTCCATTCATTTACAGTTCTTTGTGAAAATGAGAACTTTCTTATATATAATCTACACTGCTCATTTATTAATGTAATTTAATGTAATCTAGTCCTTCTATCTTTCTTAACTGAGAACAAAATAGTTCTATCAATATTTTCATAACCATTCAACATTTTAAACACTTCTATCTGATCTCCTCTCAATCTCCTGGTCTCTAATGTTGTTGAAACTAATTATTTTAGGAAACCGTTAAAAGAAATACATACGCTTGTCGTTTGTATCATGTGCGGATCAGTATCTATATTATAGAACTGTTATTTGCAACCTAATGGAAATTTGATTTCCTACTAAGATCGTGACGTGGCACACAGCTGATAAATCATGAGCTTACGGACTGGTTTAGAGTATATTGCGAAACAAGGTTAACCGCGCCGCTTCGAGACTTTTACCAAACACAAATTGCAGCACTGAATGAATTAGGTTCTCACGATTTGTGGACAATATGAAAAAAACAATGGGACTTAAAACAAATGACAATTCATGCATGCAAGGTCTTGATAACAAAACAGCGAATGGTGATTGTGCGTTACTAGCCAGTAGAATTACCGAGTTTTTTGTATCTTTAAGTGAACATTTACCTCATTTAAATAAGGACCACACAATATTCACAGTAAGCGAGGAGCTGCCAGTTGAGTATGTCATCAGTGTAATGACTACTTCCAAAGTTTTACAGGATGTTAAGGTGGACAAGGCTACTGGGCCTGATAACATTCCTGCGTGGGTGTTAAGAAATCACGCAAACGTCCTCGCTCCTCCATTAACTGCTATCTTTAACACGTCTCTAAGAGAAGGAGTACTCCCTATGGAATGGAAAATGGCCAACATAATACCGTTACCAAAAACAAACCCACCTGTGTCGATTAAGAAAGATATTATACCAATATCACTAACTCCAATAGCTGCTAAGGTTTTTTGAATCGATCATAATAATGAAATGGGTGGATGACACAACTGAAGGAGAAATTGATGCTAAGCAATTTGATGGAATTAATGGAACTTCCACATCAGACGTTCTTGTCAAAATGGTGCACAGATGGTATGAGGCGACATATAAATTGGATTCTTATGTCCGTGTTGTAATGCTAGATTTTAGCAAAGCGTTTGACCTTATTAATCATCATTTGTTACTGGAAAAGGTACAGTTGTATGGTTTGCCTTCACATATCATAAGATGGATGGCAACATTTTTATTGGACAGAACTCAACAAGTAAAAATAGGAAATGAATATTCGCCTTCTGATCATCCCAATAGGGGAGTACCACAAGGAACACTGTCTGGGCCTACATTTGTTCTAGTCTACATAAATGATTTAGAAACGCCTGTTCCGTAATATAAGTATATAGATGACAGTACATTGTTCGAAGTATGCGATAGAAAGGGTGTATCTGTTAAACAAGAATCGGTTGATGTTGCTGCTAGGTGGACAAAACAAAATGATATGAACATTAATTCAGGAAAATCAAAAGAGATGATCATCTGTTTTGTACAAGACCGCAATTTTCGAAACACTATCCCGAATATAAAAATCGATGGAAAAGATGTAGATCAAGTAGACCATGCCAAACTTCTAGATGTTCCAATTTCACAGGATCTGACATGGAATAAGCATATGGAAAATATTGTGAAAAAGGCCGGGAAACAACTGTACAACTTGTATCATTTAAAGCGAGTAGGAATTAGCCAGGATGATCTGGTCACTATATATGTCAGTGTTGTGAGACCTGTTTTAGAATTTGCATGCCCTGTATGGCACACTAAGTTGCCACACTATTATTTATCTGACAGTATTGAAATGACACAAAAAAGAACATTAAAGTGTATTTTTTCTGCAATAGGTTACGCTGAAATACTCGGGTATGTTAAACTTGATACATTGAAAGCAAGACGGGACTGCCTTTGTCAAAAATATTTCAATAAGATTAAAATTAGTACACACAGATTAAACTATCTGCTGCCTGACAAAAGGCATGCCAAATATGACATCAGACAGCGTAATGGGTACCCTTTGCCAATAACCCGAACAAACAGATACCGTAACTCCTTTATACCATGGGGATTACACAACTGCCAATAACGAATGAAGTACAAAATGATGGTATTTATACTGTATGCCATTTCAGTGTATTAATACTGTATGACGTTTCAATGTATTAGTTGTATTTTATTGTATACTGTGAATCCAACTAAGTTGAGTTGCTAATAAACTTGTGTTATTCTTTATTCTTATTCTTAATTAAAGTAGGAAGCACGTATAAGTTAAATCCGTTGGCAAACGCGCCCGCAGATACGTTTATTCACATGCACGCGTACACGTTCATTCTCACGCATGCGTGCATGTATGAACGTAGATTAGCCTCACGTACACTTACTTCACATCCATCGTTAATCCACTTCTCATCCTGGCTGTTCCAGTACACACAATCTGCCACATAACGAACGACGGTGACATTCACATCGAGTGCAACTTCGGCTGATGGTCCCGTCTTTCCTGAGCAGAATCCACATTCACGGTTAGAGCTTTCTAAGCAAGGCTTGCACAGCACTGTATCATACACGGCGGGCATTAGACCGAAATACAACATCACTGTCTCGTCTTCGCTATATAACGTTCCAAACAGACTGACACTGGTACTGTTGGCGTCCTCCAACACGTATTCCAGGCCAAGCACCGGATTCGTGTCCAGTCTCCAAGGCAGACTTGTCCCAGTGAAATCTACTATGAGAAGAGTTGCATTCTTGCTGATCCGGTCACCGCCGTAGAAGTCCCACAAGTCTGGCTTCCCGTACGCCTTCACTACAAGGACCAGTGTCACTTTGGCCGACGCAAACAATTTGATGTGGTAACGCTTGTTAGGTACAACGGGAAGAGAGACGATACTGAGGTCTTCCTCAGACACTTGTGCGCGGTTTTCTACGTACAAAACATGGCCAATTGCTGTTCCGGTCGCCTCATCTGAAAGTACATCCCCTACATTATGTATCGTAAGTTTGTAAGTGTATTATCGTAATGATGACATGATATGATGTGATAATGAAAATATATAATCAGCATATCATTCTCATTGTTAGATCATGGCTTATATAATAATAACAATAATAAAACTTCATTTGACACTGTTCCGTTCAAGGGTGTGTACAAGCATATTAAATTATCAATAGCCTAAAAGTATAATTAGTCCAGGTAAAGTGATAAAGTAATAATAATAACAAATAATATCGATACGCGGTAAAACATTTAAAACTGTAGAATATTCCCCTGTGTAAATTATTTAAAATAGTTATTTACAAATTAAACTGCATTCGTTAAAAGTATTATTAAATATGTGAAATAGGTACAGGTTCATTGTAGTATTGATGGCACACTAATTCCATCAATACTGCAATGATAATAAATAATATAATATGACAATACGAAAATATGTAATATGTCTGTTAAAAGTCCGATGTCAGTTATATAAAACCCGATAAGTGGAGAAGAACATAGTTTTTAGTTGTTTCTTAAATTGCGGGAGATTGCCGTTGTTGCGCATGTTCATGGGAAGGTTGTTTCACAGAGTGGGGCCAGCACAAGCAAATGCACGGCGGCCCAAACGTTCTAAGTTCACTTCCAAGTGTAACCAGCTTGCAGAGCGTAGGGATCGGCGTGGTGTGTATTGGTGTAATAGTGCCGCAAAGTACGGGGTACACATGAAAGGAAAACATGCAAGTGGGAATGGCATACGTTATATCAAACACCAATGTTAAGTGAAACTTTACCTGTTACGGACACTGGGAATTCAATACTGATATTTCGTCGTAACTCACTAATCTCCATCACCGAGCCGACCGGTTCGTAGAAGTTGATAGAAATGAAGTCATCGATTAAATCCGTTGATGAATTGCTCCAGACATACGGATTTCGTGTAAATCTGAGAAGCTTGCAAACATAAGGAACAGTGTAGTTTGGTGCGTTCTTATTTAGAGTAGTCGATACCGTTAGAGCCACATTATTGTCTAACACGGTTGCAGGATCCATGGAGAATCGATCAGAACGAATATATGACGATGTAATTATCTGATGTTATCAGTCCTGCCCCTGTCCACCTAACTTCACACATTCCCATTATATTTATCCTCAATCTTGTCGCTTCTTGTTATATGTTATCTAGTTTTCCTTTCAGATATAGAGTTCTTTAGTTCAATGTAACATTATTCAAAAATCTTTCTGTTGCTCACAGTAGTTGGGTGACGATCTGGTGTCACTTGTTGCAGAGGACTCTCCCTCCCGAGCGAGCGAGGTGGTCCTGTCAGGTCGCTGTTAACTATATATGGTTTTTTGGGTCATGATTATTTGGTTTACTTCAAGGAACAGTAGCTCGAACTGAGCTGTGCTTGCTGCCTTTGTCCATACAGCTGGATCTTCCGCTGCCGAAAGCTAGAATATGATTTGATTTGGTCAGGACGTGTCCACACATTGGTGGGACATGCATCCCGCACACATCGGGCTCATGCTGCTCCGCCAAGGTGTTTCGTGACTGGACCACTAGATCCCATGCAGGTTTGGCCTGGAGCCGTAAGGTGTCCAGTTACCGTATGATGTTGTTAGATGATGTTGTTAGGAGGCACTCCGTGAGTCTTGCTTTGAACATTACGGATGGTTGTTGTAGCCCATAGGTAAATAAGTATTTGCAAAACATTCATGTGGTGTACATATGCTTTATCACAACACAACACGATTGTCACACAAAGGCGCATAGCTGCAATATTTAGGGAACAAATGAAACCTTCTTTCCTACTTAATCGATACGTTCTGTTTTTACGTAGATTAGAATTGTATATTATAATACCACTCGACAATATTCGACGAAACACATCATAAAACGAACTTACTGACATTCCAAATTCTTTTCCATATTTGGCAGCCTCATTGTCTAAAGCCGTCTCCATCAATGTGACATGTACAGACGTGCCGTGAAGGGAAGACAGTTCATATGCCTGTCTGGACGTAAAATAGTCTAGTTCTTTATTTAACAGCATGACGTTGTCTCCTACTCTGATCATAGTCATCCTCTTTCCTGGCACCATTAGATTTATAAAAGTCGACGCAGTGTGCTCAATGGTCCGTGAAAGTCGCATGGATAGTTCTTCAACCTTCAAAGATGCCCGGTCAATGACATCAAAACAATTCGTTGTTTATGAAAAGTTGATGCACAAATTGTTGAGGTCTTACTAAAGCAGGTAGAAACTTGCACCCCTGCGGAACGTTTGGATATTAAGTAGCGACATGTAGTAACAAATCCGAATAATATATACCTTCCAAAAAGGTCCATTTCTAAGAGGCTTCGTCCTCGAAAAGTAACCAATCACAGGCTTTCGGCTTTGCTCGACTGTTGCAGTGCGTAGCATAACCTTAGTAGTTAGCTTTACTAATACATATAATGACGCAAGAGATGTTTCTTGATAAGGATACCAGTTAAATTTATGGCATATTTGGTTGCCCGAGACATTTAATAATAACAATAACTTGCCCTGGCAAATATTGACCACAAAGGTTGGGAACAGTTAGCAGCAGACAGAAACAACCGGAGAGCGACTATCAGGAGAGCAGCTGAGGACTTTGAACATTCCAGAAAAGAAGCAGATGTGGAGAAGTGTATGCCGAGGAATTAATATGTTTCTCAGATACCGTCAGGCCAAGTCTACATTTGCTCTAGAGCATGCAAATCCTGGATAGGCCTCTACAACCGCCAGAAGGCGTGCCGCCGTCCCTACAGAGATCTTCTCCGTGATCTTCGCAAACGAAGAATCTACCATCGTTTCTTGGCCAGAGACACTTCATAATAGAAAAACATGTACACTTTTTACACCTGTATTGTGTTATTAAGTTATACGGGGCCGTTCAAGTAAACATTTTTGTAGCTATGGACTATAATAATCTTCATATGCTTTACAAGCGAATTAAGTATTTGGCTGAGATACTCATTTGTGGCTGTCCGTAAACTTATCTGGCAAAACCCATACATTAGTGTTCGCATAAAATGCATCCAGAACGAAGCCCAACTAACTATCTTAAACGTGCACTGTATAATCTTCTAAAAATGTGTATGCAAATATAACTATTATGACTATATATATACTCAACTACTTCTCATTGATCTACATCAGATATATGGCTTATTCTGGAAAAGTCATTTATGAACTTCTCAACATCTGTGATGTTCGTTTACTTAACACTTTTCGTCTTCTCATACAGCTTTTTTGTTGACAATTAATTCGCTCTTTTATAACTTAAAAAAGCATTGTACCGGCTAGATACTTTGAATAGGTAGCATTGTTGTTAAAATTAAGCAAGTGCAATAGTCGGGCGAAGTCGAGTTTGTTTATGTAGCTAGTGTCCCACGTATTCGCTAGGGCGCGGTATAACCTAAATAAATAAGGCAGTCTAGCGTAAAGCAACTGATTGTATTTAAATTAGGTCACTACAGTTAACGTTAGCGTTCGAGGTAGAATAGATAGTCAGCTGTGTAATTAAATTCTTCTGTAACATAACGTATACTGCACTACACAGGAAACGATCTTTCTAATGACTGAGTTTTATAGTGTAAACATAGCGAATAGCTAATTAAACTATTATCATTATTATTAAATAAATACTGATATGGCGCCTTGCAAGCGGCAAGTCAAGGCAAAGCGACAGTTGGTGTGCGATCACTGCCACAGCTGGGTGAACTTTGCCTTATCCGGCTGTGGGAAGTCATGGGCAGAAACCAAGGAAGAGGGATTCACCTGTCAGTGCGTGGGGTTTTGGAAAGTGGGAGATCTGCAGAAGGAGGTAGTTAGGTTGACAGATATTGTGAAGGGGATGAAGATGAGAATTAGCAAGGAGACAAGTGGAATGGAGAGAGACGACAGGGGAAGAGTTGGGATTACTATGAGACCAAAGGAGCAGAGTAATGGCAAGAAGACTGAGGAAAGGAGACTGATAGGAGGGTAGGTGATTAGAGGGAAGAAATTGTAGAATCGACAACAGAAAACTTGACAGGCGTGAATGTGACAGGGGAGAAAGAGACCGTAGAGAAGGAGGTAGGAAGGGAAATGGGACGGGAGAGGAGAGAAGAAAATGCGATGGGAGGAAAGATGAAGGAACGAAAACGAAGAGAGTAATCGTGATAGAAGATGAGTCAATAAAAGGAACAATGACAGGAGGAAAGGTGACAATAAAAAAACGAAAGGAAAGAATGGAATGGAAGAGCATGGGACAGGAGACAAGACGGCGGGGGAAACGACAACAACCAGACAGATGCAACCCGGAGAAGGAGCTATTCTGAGGCAATGATTGAGGTGGTGATGAGAAACGATGGGCGACTCTATTCTGAGGAATACAGATAAGTCACTAAGCGAGGGGTAGGACGTCGTTGTTTGTTTACCGAGGAATAGGATAGAACATATGACTGAAAGGGTAGAGAAGGTATTGGGGCATGGCAAGGGATGGTCTATACTAGTACACGTGAGGACAAATAATGCAGACAGGAAAGGCACAACTGGGATAGTATAGAAGTACAGACAGTCAGTGGGGAAGTTAAAGAAGACAAGAGTTTAACAGATTATTCTCTCAGGAATTTTGCCAGTAATGGGAGGTAGGGGGGGGGGGGCAACATATAGAAACTGCAAGAGGATGGCGATCAACGCACTAGTTGAGCAGATGTCTGAAGAAGAGGGGGTGGGATTCATTGATTTATGGGTATACTTTGTTGGGAGAGAAGATATATACATGAGAGATGGCCTCCGCCTAAGTGGAAAGGGGCAGCTGTTTTCTCAGAGAACCTGCTGCTATATGTTGACAGTGGGACAGGTTGCATCTATTTAAACTAGATTCGCAGGAGGGATTCACAGAAAAGCATGAAACTGGAGGCATAGATAAAGTCAGAACAATTAAATCAGCAAAGATTGGTCTGGAAAATTGTTCTGAAGCTGCATAAAAATGTGCTTGTTTAAATGTAAGGAGCATAGTAAACAAAAGAAGTGAACTAAATATTACGGTAGAAGATATTGACCCTCACGTAATAGGTATAACCGAATCATGAGCCACCACCGATATATATCAGATGCTAATTGGAACTGACAGGCTATGTAATGTGGATGTCATATAGACGTACTGGAAATGATGACGACAACAACAGTTAAGCATGTAATAAAGCAAATTGTACAACCGCTAATCCACATTTTTAACAGATCTTTGATCAGCGGATCATTTCCAAATGATATGAAATTAGCAAAAGTCATTCCTATATTTAAGTCAGGAGATCGTTTTCAGTTTTCTAATTATAGACCTATATCTCTCTTATCCCAATTTTCAAAAATACTTGAAAAAATATTCAACAAAAGGCTAAGGTCTTTCATTGAAACACAACACATATTGACAGATGGGCAGTATGGCTTCAGAAGTAATCACTCAACTTCACTAGCTTTAACATAATTTGTCGAAAAAATTACATCCGCAATGGATAAATGCCAAAGCACGATTGGGGTCTTTATCGACCTAAAAAAAGCCTTTGACACTGTTGACCACAACATACTGCTAAGTAAATTGCAATGCTACGGAATCAGGGGTCTGGCTCTGGCCTGGATAAAAAGCTACTTAACCAACCGTAGACAATATGTATGCTATAACAACAGTAACTCAGAACAAAAGGAAATCAAGTGTGGAGTCCCGCAAGGTTCAATCCTTGGCCCGTTATTATTTATTCTGTACATAAATGACATGTGTGAAGTCTCAAAATTGCTTGACATTATTTTGTTTGCTGATGATACAAACATTTTTTATTCCGCTAGTAACACAGATGAAATAAGCACTGTTATTAACAACGAACTAAAAAAACTAGACCTGTGGTTTCGAGCGAACAAATTATCACTTAATGTGAACAAAACACATTTTATAATGTTCAACAATAAAAAGCAACCTAGAACAGGTGTGAATATAGTTTTGAATGGGAAAAACATTGAGCAGGTATCATATACTAAATTCCTTGGAGTAACCATTGACGAAAACGTAACATGGAGAGAACACATAAAAATGGTTGAATCAAAAGTATCAAAAAACATAGCAGTTTTGTATAAAACTAGGCATGTTCTTGATTGTCAAGCGTTACACACATTATATAATTCACTTGTTGAACCACATATGTCATATTGCTGTGAGATCTGGGGAAATACTTATCAATCTAGACTTAGAAAACTATTTATGTTACAGAAAAAAGCTATACGGATTATTTATAATCTTAATTATCATGATCATACATCTGTATTTTTCCATCTCTCAAACATGCTTAAATTTCATGATTTAGTTAAATACAAGACTATGATCATACTTTATAAAGCAAACAACCATTCTTTAAATGGTCGTGTTCAAGCATTATTTGAACCACCCGCAGCTATCCACATACATGATACAAGACAAAGCAAACTGTTCTATGTTAAAAAGACAAACACCACCCTCCGACTGCTGTCAATCACCGTCAAGGGTATAAAAACGTGGAACAATTTACCAAATAAATTGACTCAGCTTCCAAGTTTAACACAATTTAAAAAAGCAATCAAGTTGTCATTACTTTCTACATATTTGTGAATTGTTAATTGAAGGTGACGTTTTGTTAAACCCATGAAATAGTAACACAAGCACTATAGTAAACAATCTATAAAATTATATGAGTTGTGAATATTATTTTGTGATTTATTTATAATTCCTGTTGTATTTATTCAGTTTTCATAGTTCGAGTAGGGCATAGCAACACATAAGTCTATGACTTCAGCTATGTCCTTTCAGCAGCAGCAGCAGCAGCAGCAGCAAACCATACTGTGCATGTATTATGTTGTTGTTGTTGTTGAATAAACGTTCATTCATTCATTCATTTATAAAGAAGTACATAACCAACTAAAATTAGAAATTCAAAGAGAAGCTATTAATGAAAATTAGCTTTTAATATCAAACATGACAGCAAGAGATTTTATGCATATGTTAGAAGCAAACGGAAAGTACAGGATAAGGTCGGTCCTCTAGAATATAGTGCTGGAAATATAATATAAGAGGAATTCTTAATGGCAGAACACCTGAATGAGTATTTTAATTCTATTTATACTTGAGAAAATATTAGTTCACTGCCTGTACCAGAGGGGTAGTCCAAGGGGGCAGAATCACACTATTTAGGACAGTTAATTGTAACCCCAGAAATGGCTGCTGTGAAGGACAATCAATCACCTGGAGTGGATGGGATTCCGCCCAAAATACTACTGGAAATTGTAGAACACATTAGCATACCGCTTACAACAATATCAATTTCGTCATTAGAAGAGTGAATAATTCCTTTTAGAATGGAAAGAAGCAAACATTATACCGTTATTTAAAAAAGATTGGCAATAACATGGACGATTTGCAAATTATTAGAAAGAGTAATTAAAGATCACACGGTGGATTTTCTTATTAAACATAACTTCATAAAACCATCTCGACATGGATTTCTGAAAGCGAGGTCATGCTTAGCAAATATGTTATGTTTTTTGGAGGATATCACTAAGTGGGTAGACGACGAGTTATCCACAGTAGATATCATGTACTTAGATTTTCAGAAAGCTTTTGACAAAGTGCCACATGAAAGATTACTGCTGAAAGTAAAGGTCCATGGCATAGGAAATGGTATAAGTAACTGGATAGAAAAATGGCTGATTGACAGAAGACAACATGCTGTAGAGAAAGGGGGGCTTCAAAATGGAAATCAATTTTGAGAGTGGGGTACCACAGGGATCAGAACTGGGACCTACATATATATTGCTCTAAATATATATCAACGATTTGGATGATGAAATAATAAGCAAGGTGTTGAAATTTGTGGATGATACAAAAGTGTTTAGAAGGATTAAAAGTGATGGACATAGACACAATTTACAAGATGGTCTTGACAGGTTGATCAACTGGTCTGAAAAGTGGCAAATGTTCAATTTTGGGAAATGTAAATGCCTCCACATAGGACACGGGAACGAAGATGTACCATATACAATGGGGGGTACTGTACTAAATGCTAATGTAAAAGAAAAGGACTTAGGATTAACCATTAGTGCTGCTATGAAGGTTTCAGAGAAGTGCGGAATTGCAGCTTCAAAGGGAAATCAAATCTTTGGATTAATTAGGCGGAATATAGCGTATAAGGAAAAAAATTATAATACCGCTGTACAAAACAATAGTTAGGCCTCATTTAGAATATTGTATTCAAGCTTGGAGGCAATATCGCAAGAAGGACATAGATATGCTAGAAAGAGTAGAGAGGAGAGCGACTAAAATCACCAAAACTGAGGGATCTTAGTTACGAAATAAGCCTAAAAGAATATGGCTTAACAACACTAGAGACGAGGATATTGAGAGAAGATCAGATAGAAGTGTTTAAAATATTGAATAGTTATGAAAATATTGATAGAAATATTTTTTTCTCAGTTAAGAAAGATAGAAGAACTAGAGGACATGAAGTTATATTAGCAAAGGGGCAGTGTAGATTATATATAGGGAAGTTCTCATTTTCACAAAGGACTGTAAATGAATGGAACAGATTATCTGCTGATTATGTGGGTGCTAGTAGCGTGAATATGTTTAAAAATAAAATGGGCATGCACCTCAGAAGGGCGGGATAAACGTAGATAAAAAAGGGTTGGAATCTCGATAAGCCAAAAAGGCTTCCTTGTCCACCTGCCATCTAGAGTTAATTCTCTGTGTAAACCCTCATCCGACCTTCTACATACATATCTAGCCGCAAACACCATTCGTTACGATTACTAAGCCAACGCGTATCACCCATACTTCTGCTTCCCTCATTGATAACATACATGTACGGCACACAACCACATTTGTTCACTCTGGCCAAATGTACAGTGATACATCCCATCATTTACCTATAGTTTGTTTAATTGGCAAACGGAAGCCATTAAAAAATCAAAGTAACCGTTAATATTCATACATAGACCTTGATCGAACATGTCCATTCGACACATAAAATCGGCCCTCCGTCAAATTAATTGGACGTATCTACATCAATTAGACATAAATAATGCACTTAGAAAATTTACCGAACACCTGAATTATATCATTGTGTCTTTCGCACCAGAAAAAAGCTAAGAATTAAGTCCAAATATGTAGTACGGAATGAGTGGATGACAAAAGGGCTAATAATATAGTAATTCGCTTCAACAAGATATCACATACGGTGTCCGCAGGGGTATATCCTCGGCCCGCACTTATTTATCTTATAGATGAATGACCTTCCTTTTTGAGTAAACAAGTGCAAAACTATATTATTTGCTGATGACACTGCTATATACAAGATTGGAAAACAACTAAATAATATATATGAAGATATGAATAACAAACGTAAAAGCATGTATTTCAGTAGATCCCGTCCTCCTCAGAGTGAAGAGTTATTCCTAACAATGTCTAATGAAATAATTCAGCATTTAGAATGTGTAAAATGTCTAGGCCTTCATCTTGATGAAATGCTTGATTGGCAGGAACAAATAAATGTATGCAAACGTAAACTAACATGTGTTTTTACGCAATTAATACAGTTAACCGCCATCGTCCTATTTCTGCCCTTAACACAATGTATTATACTTTAGTTTACCCTTACTTTACATACAGAATCATCTTGTTGGGATCCACGTACAAAATTCATTTCACAAAATAATTTATTATGCAAAAATATGTTAATTCCATACTTACAAGAAATTACTGGGAACACTCAGATTTAACAAGATTTAACAAGATTGCCATCCAGAAAATTACTCTGGATGGCAGTTGGACAAGGAAGCCTTTTGGCTTATCGAGAGTCCAATACTTTTTATCTACATGTATCCCGCCTTTTTAAGGTGTGTGTCGATTTTATTTTTAAACATATTCACGCTACTAGCACCAACACAATCAGGAGATAATCTGTTCCATTCATTTACAGTCCTTTGTGAGAATGAGAACTTTCTTATATCTAATCTACACTGCTCCTTTACTAATGTAGCTTCATGTCCTCTGGTCCTTCTATCTTTCTTAACCGAGAAAAAAATGTTTCTATCAATATTTTCATAACCATTCAATATTTTAAACACTTCTATGTGATCTCCTCTCAATCTCCTGGTCTCTAGTGTTGTTAAACCACATTCTTTTAGGCGTATTTCGTAACTAAGATCCCTCAGATTTGGTATCATTTTAGTCGCTCTCCTCTGTACTCTTTCTAGCATATCTATGTCCTTCTTGCGATATGGCCTCCATGCTTGTATACAATATTCTAAATGAGGCCTCACTATTGTTTTGTACAGCGGTACTATTAATTCTTTTTTCTTATACGCTATATTTCGCCTAATTAATCCAAGGATTTGATTTCCCTTTGACGCTGCAATTCCGCACTGTTCTGAAACCTTCATATCAGCACTAATGGTTAACCCTAAGTCCTTTTCTTTTACAGTAGTACTTAGAACAGTACCCCCCATTTTATATTTTACCTCTTCATTCCCATGACCTGTGTGGAGGCATTTACATTTCCCAAAATTGAACATCATTTGCCACTTTTCAGACCATTTGATCAACCTGTCAAGATCATCTTGTAAATGATGTCTGTCTCCATCACTTTTAGTCCTTCTAAACACTTTTGTATCATCCGCAAATTTCAACATCTTGCTTGTTATATCATCGTCCAAATCGTTGATATATATTAAGAATAATATAGGTCCTAGTACTGATCCCTGTGGTACCCCACTCAATACCGATTTCCAGTTTGAAGCCTCCCCATCAACTACTACACGTTGTCTTCTGTCATTCAGCCATTTTTCTATCCAGTTTATTATACCATTTCCTATGCCATGGGCCTTTAGCTTAAGGAGTAATCTTTGATGTGGTACTTTGTCGAAAGCTTTTTGAAAATCTAAATAGATGATATCTACTGGTGATCCCTCATCTACCCACCTAGTGATGTCTTCCAAAAAACATAACATATTTGTTAAGCATGACCTCGCTTTTAAAAACCCATGTTGAGATGGGTTTATCAAGTTATGTTTAACAAGAAAATCCACCATGTGATCTTTAATTAGTCTTTCTAATAATTTGCAAATCACTGATGTTAAACTCACTGGTCTATAGTTCTCTGACTTGTTTCTCGAACCTTTTTTAAATAACGGTATAATGTTTGCCTCTTTCCATTCTAAAGGAACCACTCCCTCTTCTAATGAAAAATTGAAAACTGTTGCAAGCGGTGCGCTAATTTGTTCTACAATTTCCAATAGTAGTTTGGGCGGAATCCCGTCCACTCCAGGTGATTTATTATCCTTCATAGCCCTTATTTTCTTAGCTACCATTTCCGCGGTTACAACTAACTGTCCTAAATAGTCTGAATCTGCCCCCTTGAACTTAGCCTCTGGTACTGGCAGTGAACTAATATCTTCCCTGGTAAACACTGAACTAAAATACTCATTCAGGTCTTCTGCCATTAAGAATCCCTCTGATATTGTATTTCCAGCACTATCTTCTAGAGGACCGACCTTATGCTGAACTTTCTGTTTGCTTCGAATATACGCATAAAAACTCTTACTGTCATGTTTTATATTACTAGCTAATTTTTTTTCATAGCTTCTCTTTGAATTTCTAATTTCAGCTGTAGCTTGATTAAGTGCTTCTTTATAAATGATGTAGTCTTCATCATTTCCAGTACATCTATATGACTTCCACATCATTTGTTTATACTTAATTTGTCTAATGGCTTCTTTCGATAAGTGTTTCTTTTTAGACCGTTTCCCTTGTTTTTTGAAAGGTACAAATGTATCGACTATGCACTTAATTTCACTATTTAAGATATTCCAGCATTCGGTTGCTGTCTTATTCTTCAGTGTGTTATTCCAGTCTATCTTTGCTAAATATTTCCTCATGTCCTTATACCTTCCTTTGTGGAAATTTCTCCTATACTGCCTTTTACTATTCCTTTCTGATTTTACTTTGATGGTAAAATGTATCTGGTTGTGATCACTACTCCCCAGTGGCTCACATATCTTGACATTGTCAACTAATTCTTTCTGTGAGGACAAAACTAAGTCTAACACATTCTCTCCCCTGGTTGGTTCTAGCACATGTTGAGAAAGGAAACTATCTTGTACTAAAACTAAAAACTTGTGGTTCTCACTCCCCATACTCTGTAGAGATTTCCATTGTATATGCCCATGGTTAAAGTCCCCCATAATAATACAGTTCCGTTTGCTTACTTCCCTTATAGCGTTTTGTATTTTTTCATTCTCTTCTATGCTTATGTTTGGACTTCGATAAACTAACCCAACTGTTAACGTTGAGTTTCCTGTAACTATGTTACACCAAACAGCTTCTTCGCAATCTGCTTCTCTTTCTAATTTAATTTCATAAGCCTGGATAGATTCTTTAATATATAAAATAACTCCACCTCCCTTTCTTCCTATTCTATCTTTCCTAAACATTACATATCCTGTTAGTCCCAATTCGGCATCTGATATATCAGTGGTGGCCCACGATTCGGTTATACCTATTATGTGAGGGTCAATATCTTCTACCATAATGTTTAGTTCACTTCTTTTGTTTACTATGCTCCTTGCATTTAAACAAATGCATTTATATCCTGATTCAGAACAGTTTTCCAGGCTGTTCTTTGCCGATTTATTTCTGCTGTCTTTATCTATGCCTCCAGTTTCAGGCTTCTCTGTGAATCCCCCCTGCGAATCTAGTTTAAATAGATGCAGCCTGTCCCACTGTCAACAGATTGCAGCAAGTTCTCTGAGAAAACTGCTGCCCCCTTTCCACTTAGATGTAGGCCATCTCTCATGTACATATCTTCCCTCCCAACAAAGTATCCCCATAAATCTACGAATCCCACCCCCTCTTCTTTACACATCTGCTCAACTAGTGCGTTGATCGCCATCCTCTTGCAGTTTCTATATGTCGGCCCCCTTCCTCCCATTACTGGCAAAATTCCTGAGAGGATAATCTGGTCTACTCTTGTCTTCTTTAACTTCTTCACTAACTGTCTGTACTTCTGAACTATCCCAGTTGTTCCCTCCCTCTCTGCGTTACTCGCACCCCCTCTTTATGTGATTAAATTTAATAAAATTGCAAGATATATCTTAAATTGAAGTTGGAAAATGTATGTATAATTCTTTCATAGGAACCTACCATTTGCTTTATCCGAATTTGTGTTACGTATTTGCTTAGGCAGAAAGATATTTGATGGAATTAGTTTCTGGAGAAAACAGTATTTTGGATGACATTTAGAATAGAGAACATCAAATAGCAGACACTACGTAGTATCCAAATGCTCCGCTGAGGTGCGACGCTGTTCTTCTACTATCTACATGGGACTTGATGACATTACGCATGCGCAGTGGTGGCTTTCTTCCCACTTTCCATTCTATTTGTTTGATTGTTGATGTGTGTGTGTGTGTGTGTGTGTGTGTGTGTTTGTTTTTGTGTGTGTGTGTGTGCGCGCGCGCGTGTGTGTGTGCGAGTATGTGTGTGTGTGTGTGTGTGTGTGTGTGTGTGTGTGTGTGCGAGTGTATGTGTGCGTGTGTATGTGTGTGTGTGTGTGTGTGTGTGTGTGTGCGAGTGTGTGTGTGTTTGTGTGCGAGTGTGTGTGTGTGTGTGTGTGTGTGTGTGTGTGTGTGTGTGTGTGTGTGTGTGTGTGTGTGTGTGTGTGTGTGTGTGTGTGTGTGTGTGTGTGTGTGTGTGTGTGTGTGTGTGTGTATGAGTTTGTTCTGTTCTACCTAGCCTAGCACAATTTTTTTTAAATTATGCTTAGTAGTTACGAATGCATTTGCACTAGCTATATAAAATTAAATACGTAACAATAACACCGTGTTACTTTAACTTGTTTCATACCAAATGCTTGTTTCCAGAGGTGACGTTTTGGGTTTCATCTACCACCCTTAGACATCCTTCATAAATGGCCCTGCGTAATATACACAACCAAGAATTGGTGTGACCAAATGCCATTACAGTTGTGCGAATACAAGTAACGCATACGTTGAATGCATTACAAGAACTAGGTAAAATGCAATATATATAAATTCACATTTAAATGCTCAGGGTTGTTTCTAGTCACGTAACATTACACATTATGTCAATGTTGAGACCAATACATATCCTGATTGGCAAACCACAGGTTTCGGGGATCCTGTTCGCAGAAGAGTTGCAATGAGTCGAAATCAACTGGTAATAGGTCGACGAAACAGCGACGCAGCGCGCCATCTGGACATCCATTGTCAAAAGGGAGCCGCTATACGCCGAGAGCGACTGGGAAACGACCACCGACACAGGATCGAGGTACGCACGCTATTCGCCCTTCTAATGCGGATGACCGTGCAACTGCTAGCTACGTGCGTATTGCTGGCCAGTGTAACAAGTGTGGGGAGACAAATCACGTCACCCAGACTTGTCGACATGAGAATGCTGTGTCGTGCTTTGTATGTGGTCAAAAGGGCCACAAAAGCAAACATCATACGAAAGGGACTAGGTAAGCGGCCGAAATAACACGACCATGCCATGTACGGAATACGGAGCTTTCAATATTCGACCTATAATCACCCGTAGCCGTAGCATACCACAACATGGAACAACAGGTGTGAATGCAGACAATTTAGTCACGCTTGCGATCAATCCACGGTGGGGCTTACCAACGATTCTGAGTCTCAACGCTCGGTCACTAAGTATTGAGAAATCAGATGAATTGCTCGCGGTAGCACGCACGAACAACGTGGGTTGCGTGTGTGTCACAGAAACCTGGTTCAAGAGTTACATGTCAACGGAATCTGTCGGTTTGGCAGGCTTCAAGGACCGCGTGGATAAAGGAGGCGGGGGAGTGGCGTGTTATGTGGCCGAGACCATTGCGTATGACCGGTTACATGATATTGAAGATGCTGAACACGAAGTGATATGGATTAAAATGAAGCCTAAGAAACTACCAAGAAAATACTCGTGCATTATTTTAGCGTGCATCTACCACCCACCTTGTGCTGACAATGGCTCTATGGGAGAGTACCTGATAACTAGTCTGGACACAGTTTTGCGACGTAGCCCAGATTGTGGTGTCATTATCAGTGGTGATTTTAATCAATTCAAGGACACGTTTTTACGGACACATTATGGATACGAGCAGCTTGTTAAGACAGCCACGCGTAATTGTGCAATTTTGGATAAAATGTGGTCTAACATGTCACCTGTGTACGGCTATCCGACAGTGCTTGATGAATTGGGAACATCAGATCACAAGATGGTCTTATTGGTGCCACCGTGGTTCCCAACACTTGACACGGGTATGGTCCAGTACACCGTTACCAGGCGCATGGGTAACAACGAACGAGCATTGTTCACTTCGGCTCTGTCACAGACCAGATGGGTATGATTATGTACACATTGCCAACGTGCGAGGAACAGTTCAATCTATTCCAAGAAACCATGGACCATTTACTGGATACGTGCTGTCCGTACAAGATTGTGTCACGTCACAGTACAGACAAACCGTGGGTCACTGATGGATTCCGACACCTCATTAGACAGAGGCAACGTGCTCGCAAGGCAGGTGACACGGAACGGGCCAATAAACTCCGGAACTTAGTGAATCGCACAGCACCTAAATTACGACACCAGTTCTACCAATCTAAAATAGCATCAATTGAGGAAACATCGTCACGCGACTGGTGGAAGCACATGAAGTCATTCATGGGAAAAGCATCTGGCAGTCGCAACGAGATGCTGGGGCTGGAAGAAAAAAATTACTGGTGGAGATATGGTCAGCTTAGTCAACTCCATGAATGCGTTCTTCGTGTCAGTGAGTGAAGATTTACCGAGATTGCAGACTTCCCACCCGATCTTTGACATTAAGGAACCACTGCCAGATGAATTCACCATCAGCGTGACTGACACTAAGTTGGCACTTAGTAAGGTCAAA
Organism: Escarpia spicata; assembly: GCA_963995525.1. Taxonomy (NCBI): domain Eukaryota; kingdom Metazoa; phylum Annelida; class Polychaeta; order Sabellida; family Siboglinidae; genus Escarpia; species Escarpia spicata. Next base: position 3,097,337 of record OZ023206.1, on the reverse strand, counting down.
GTGAACAAAGCCACGGGTCCGGACAATATACCACCATGGGCTTTGAAAAACTGTTCGCACCTTCTTGCAGCACCGGTCACTGCAATATTCAACAGCTTGCTCAGGGAAGGTGTATTGTCAAAATTGTGGAAATCAGCAACCGTTATTCCGTTGTCGAAGAAACACCCTCCAGTGACAGTTGAAAATGACATTAGACCTATATCGCTTACACCAATTCTGGCTAAGGTTTTTGAATCTCTAGTGCTAAAGTGGGTCGATGTTTATGTTAAACCACAAATAGACGACAAGCAGTTTGGGGGTATGTTAGAGACTGGTACCACGGACGCCCTTGTTGGAATGCTTCACAAATGGTACGAAACCACCGATGTAAAGGACAATTTTGTAAGAGTGCTATTTCTCGATTACAGTAAAGCATTTGATCTAATTAACCATGATATACTAATACAGAAACTGATTGCAATGGAAGTACCACCACACTTGGTCCGATGGATGGCAGCGTGTCTACTAGACCGCGAACAGAGAGTAAAAATCGGCGACGCGGTGTCAAAGCCAGGCTACCCTAATGGGGGCGTTCCCCAGGGAACTTTGTCAGGACCAAAACACTTTGTGGTTCATATCAATGATTTGCAAACATCTTGTCCTATGTTTAAATATGTTGACGATTGCACCATATTTGAAATATGCAATCAAAGTATGATATCTGTTATACAGGATTCTGCCAACATTATTGAGCGATGGTCTAGTAATAATGACATGCGCATCAATACGAGTAAGACAAAATAAATGGTTATATGTTTCTGTAAAGATAGAACATTTGTAGAATCTCTACCGTATATTGATATAAATGGGACAGATATTGAGAGAGTTACTCAAGCAAAAGTTCTCGGCGTAACTATATCATCGGATTTAAGTTGGAATGCACACGTAGATGAAATAGTATCAAAGGCAAGAAAGAGAGTGTATATGATCTATCAGTTGAAACGTGCTGGTATCAACCAAAATGACTTGGTTAGAATATATGTATCTGTGATTAGATCAGTAGTTGAATATGCCTGCCTCGGTATGGCACACGAACTTGCCTAAATATTTATCGGACAACATCGAGATAATTCAAAAAAGGTGTCTCAAAACTATATTTCCTGGTTGTGTGTACGAGGATATTCTGGAGATGGTAAACTTACCAACGCTGCATGATAGACGCAATGAATTGTGTAAAACGTATTTCGCTAGAATTAAGCATAGTGACCACAAACTGAATACGCTACTACCAAATATTCGAAATGTGCCGTATACACTAAGATCATTCAATGAGTTACCCGTCCCAATGGCGAACACAAATCGCTACAAAAACTCATTAATTCCATGGTGCTTAGTACACTGCCATAACACTTAATGATTTTAGTTTATGTCTCAACAGTCAATTTTAATATTTAAACTATATGATTTAATTTTAGTGTATTTAAAGTATCTTATTTTTTAATGAAAGATAGTAATGCAATGTACACGTTTTAATATAAAGCGCCTCATACTGAATTTGTTGCGTCACGGGGCGATTTTGTGTAATTTACTTAACAGTATCTTTGGTGTTGCGTTATTTTATTTAGTACAACATGTTTTATGAGTATTGTAACATAATGTTGTGTCGTATTGTAACTTGTAACATTATGAAATTTGTGTGATTTGGGGCTTTTATGGTGAATGTATGTACAATCCAACTGAAAAGTTGCAAATAATAATAAATTTATTCTTATTCTATTCTTACAGGTAAACATAAAGACACTCTATGGGTATGCAGAATGTAGTAGTAGTAATAATAATAATATATGCAGTTACATCGTGTCTACCAACGTTTTACTAACCAGGAATTCCAATCTGTCTACACTCATGAAATCAGAATATGTGGTGTGTGAACATGGGAGTATGCATTGTATTCGCATGAACAATTCATCTATACATACTTAGCAGCTTGCTTTATGCGGTTTGGTTTCGATTCTGGTGAATCCGCTGTATCATTTTCATCATTTCTATATGATTGCTGTTGTAAAAACGTTGCCATTTCCTCGTACATTTTAGCCACTGATATCTGCAAACATTAAACTCAACTGTCTAGTTTGAAGAATGCGATTGCTAGACATCGACACATGCAATGTGGTTAATATCAAAACGACGATGTTTGCACAACAGCGTCATATATATATATATATATATATATATATATATATATATATATACACACACACACATATATATATATATTATATATATATATATATATATATACACACACACAAATATATATATATATATTATATAAGATATAGATATATATATATATATATATATATGTGTGTTATTTAGACGAGAACCACATTTATTGCAAGGTATATAATACGACCTGTTATTACCTTCACGTTGATTGAGGGTTCTAAGTTCTTTGTAGTAAGTTCGTTCAAAACATTCACCTTTAGAATGACTGTCAGTACATTTGTATTTTCAATGCGACTCAGATATTTTGTAATGTCCTCCATTCCCTACAGCAAAAGTTACATATGTAATCATGCAGTCGTATGTACGTGTGTGTGTGTGTGTGTGTGCGTGCGCGTGTGCGTGTGTGCGTGTGCATGTGCATGGGTGTGTGCGTGTACGTGTGCGTGTGCGTGTGTGTCAAGATGACAAGTAAGCAATGCAGTCATTATGGGAAATTTTAAGGGTTGGGTCAGTTTTTTGCCACATTATCATATAATTCACTAAGTGATAGTATATTTTAGAATTTATTGTTTTGCCATCGTCCACATACTGTTTTGACCAGATCTTTTGCTTCTGCTGGTGCGATCCTAAATGCTGCCAACGCACACTGAGCTGACACCACCGCACCTAAGTAAACCAAGTGAATAAAGCGGGGTTCAAAATAGTTATAAAATATACTGCTTATGGGAGTGTGTGTATGTCTATATGTATGTATGTATGTGTGTGGGTGTTTGTGTGTTTGTGTGTTTGTGTGTTTGTGTGTTTGTGTGTTTGTGTGTTTGTGTGTTTGTGTGTTTGTGTGTTTGTGTATGTGTGTGTGTTTGCATGCGTGCGTGTGTGCGTTTGCGTG